>WBMZ01015869.1:0-98127 GCA_013400975.1 Atrichornis clamosus
GGGGCTGGAGCCCGGCCGGGGGCCGCGCCTGCAGGGGAAGTGCTGGGGCTGCCTCGCTGGCCCGGGGCTGCTGCGCGTCGCGCTGAGCGGGGCCGCGCACCTGGTTGCTGCGGGCGGACCGGGCACGGCGTGGCCCCGAAGCGGGTGGCGGCGCAGGCTGTCCTGGAGCATCGCAGTGGCCGGGCGCCGTGCCCTGCGGAGCGGAGCAGCGCTACTCCAGGAGCCGCGGGATCGCGGGGCAGGTGCCGCACTGGAGGGCAGGGAGGCGCATCTGCTGTACCTCTCTCCCGATTCTCTGTTTTGTTCCATCTTTCTTTCCTTCCATCTTTATTTCTTCCTTTTCCTTACCCACCTCCTTTTTCTTTGCTTACCCATTTCTCTCTCTCCCCCTCCTTCCCCACTCTTTGCCCCCTTCTTTCCCCTCTCTCCTCTCCTTTTTGCTTCCATTTATTTTCTTTTGCCTCCTTTTTCTTTTCCTTTTTCTTCTCCTTCTCCTTTTCACTTTTCTTCTCCTTTTCTTTTTCCTTTTTTCCCCCGCTTTTCACTCTCTGCACCTCCCTTTTGTTAGTTTGTTTTGTTTCCCCACTTTCTTTCTGTCTTGTCTGTCTGTCGTCTTCCCAGCATCCCTGTGGCTTTCCCCGCGGCAGGGCGTGGAGGGTACCCGGGGCAGGCTTCGCCCTCGGCGAGGGTAGGGGGGTTGGGGGTGGGGATGTTGGCTTGGTGTGAAATCTGTTGGCGAGCACAGGGTTCAGGGGATATCTGATGCTCCTGAGGTGTTGCAGTCCTGGGTTGTGGCTTTTTTCTCTCTCTCTCTCTCTCTCTTAAACTTCCTCTAAATGGGAAAACCCTGAAGAAACTTTTTTGTCAGAATAGAAAAGCTGTTTAGAAGGTTGTAAGTAGTTTTTTGTGGTCCAGGTTGGGTGAGAGGACTGAGAAAGAAGCCTGACAGGAGACTCAGTTATGCTCTGGCACTTTGCCTCCTTTCAGTGTTACTCAGAAAAGGAGACTTCTTTGTGGGAAAGAGGAGGAGTGGCAGCAGGAGGGAATTACCATTTTGGAGTCTGCTATTTTAAATTTCATTTTTAATGGAATATGAGGTGTTCAACCACAGAACAGGCAAGAATGAGAGTCAGAAATGGTAATGACAGGAGACAATCCAGCTTTTCTATCAACTTCAACTTGAAAATCCTTGTGAAAAATACTTGTAGCTCAAATTGGAATTAACTTACAGTGATACATTGCTTTTGAAAGCAGATATATACAAAATAAAATACTACTTATTTTTTCTCTCCTCAATTATCATCTGTTTTGCCTACCACCTATCAGCATAGTATCCTTCCTGTGATATCTGAATTGACTGGGCTAATACTTACTTCCTGAGGCCACAAGAGCCAAAAACCTGATGAATACCTTTGTCAAATCTGCCTTTTTTTGTAACATAAACCAATGCACAGGCAAACACACAAGATAAAAGATTTGCAGTCTATTTGCTGAAAATTCTGTATTTACTGAGCAAAATCCCACTCTCCAGTTTTGTTTCCATATTGGAAAACCCACTGCTAGTCTTACAAAAAGTTTTAATTTTGTTTTTTTAATAATCCCTCTCAGTGTTCCTTTGGATTTCAACATAATTCAGAAGTTCTCCACTTACTCTTGTTCGCAAGCTTCTGAAACTTGAAAACACCTAACTTTATGAACATAGAATTCTGTCTTAGGAAAAGTGAAAAACAGCAGTTCCACAGAAGTGTAGCATGCCCAGTAGTACAACTGAAGGAACTTCTACTGTTAGGTTTACTTCATAGCTCCAGTGACACCACTTCTTGCAATATGGAGCATTATTTTACACAGGGTAATTGTGGTGCTATTAGAAAAACATAAACAGAAAGCTCAACTCTGAAAACTGTGATAGATTATCTCAGGAAATTCCCTGATGATTCTTTAGCTCACTGATGAACTGTAACTGTATGACTTAAAAATGCTGGCTTCTCCATAGGGAGAAAATATCCTCAATATTTTCTATGTTGTGCTTGAAAGGGGGTCCAAGTACTCGAAAATTTTAACAGCCTCTTCCTTCTGCCATGAGATTGATTTAGTTGTGGTTTTCTAGATTACCTTTCCTCTCAGTGTGTCCCATTCTGAAACACAGCATTGTCACAAGGCAGCAATGAGCAAAATTTTTAATGTGGGCGTGAAGAGTAGAATGACTGCTCTGTTCCTAGCAAAATTACAGGTCCTTCTTTAGAATAATGTGAAAAAAATAGGTATGCATTTTACTTTGAAGTAGCCAAAGTGTACAGATTACCTAGATGAACACCGGACAGTCCTAATGTGTGTTAAGTTGGCCAAGATTAGTTTAAAGATTTCATTATTTTTTTGTTTTGGGATTTGTGTGTACTTTCAGTGTTAGTAACCTTGAGGTAAAACATACGTTTGTGTCCACACTAAGAGTCACAGACTTCTTGAGGTAGGAACTGGTCACTGAATTACTTTGCCATAGCATCTTTACTCTCCTTACTTGAAATTTCTTACTCTTATCTCTGTCTGTGGGGCCTCTAAGAATGGACAGGAATGCAAATAGTTACCAGGCTTTGAACTGTTCTGCAGAAGATTTACTTGATACAGTAGTACAAGAGAATACCAGAAGAGCTAGTAAAATGTACTGTTTTTTTCAATTTACAATCTACACAGAGTGTATATCATGTGGGTTTTAATAATTTTTTTGAAACAAATACTTTAGTATGTCAGATTCCTAACATTTAAACATAAGATCTTCAAAAAACCTGGAGGTTTGAATTTATTTTCATTCTTTTTTTTTTTTCCTGTGTAAAACAACTGTCTACTTTTACCTATTCTCACTATTTAATCTTCATGTAGTGTTGAATGTACCAGTACTAGTCATTTGTGGAGTTTTGCTTAAAGTTGTCTTCTGAGTTAACAAAGGACTATAAATGTGTTGGGTTTTTTCCTGTAAAAAGGGAGTATATTTTTCCTTTTTTAAATTTTCTTAAGCAGCTCTGAAGGAAAAACCCTACTCCTACAGAGTGTTGTCAATTTGAGACAACTGTGCCCACGTTAAACCCTGCTGTCTCTGCATGATTTCAAAATTAAGAGTCCCGTGAAGTCTAATGGTAAGCCAGCTTCTCAGCTTATGACAAGTTCTCATTTTCACTAAGACTCAAGACTAACAGAACAAATATGAGTTCTTTGATTCACTTACAGGCAGTGTCTACTTTCAAGATGGTGCTGCTTGGTGTCATGGAATGCTAAGTAAATATGACTCTGCTCTGTGTCTGGCAGATGCCTGCAAATAACCCCCTCTAGTCCGTGCAGTCTGTCTTTGTGCTTCTGCATGCTTGTGTTTATGCAAGCTGCTTACGGCTTTAAAAATCACTTCCTCATTAGAACAAATGTTCTGCATAACTGAATCTGAATGGAAGCAGGTTAATTGTAGTAACTGCGGGATGTGTGTGCTTTGAGGCATCCTGGATATGCCTTGGTAAAACTTTTGCACTTTCCAGCAAGTCCACCTTTGCGGCCCCTGGTTGAAGCGCTCCCCAGAGCGTGTCTGGTTGGGTCTATTGTTGCAGCCCTCCTGGCCCAGCGTGTGGGTATCAGAGACGGGAGCAGGGTTGCTCCTTGCAGCAGCAGCAGCAGCAGCAGCACACGGGGACGTCAGCACAGTGGCACGGTGAAGCCGCGGATGCTCTGCTGCGCGGGCGGCCGAAGGCTGGCGTCCAGGCCTCTCGCCAGGGCTGGGGTGGCAGCGCTCCGCCGCCTCTGCACGTGCCCAAGCACCCTCACTCGTAGCACCAGCAGCTCCAGTCCAGCCTGTCTGCACAAAACCTCCATGCCAGCTTTGGTCTCCTTCCAAGGTCTGGTAAAAGTGTTTTGTTTGGGCAGTTTTTTCGTTGGTTCATTTGGAGTTTTGGGGGTTTTTGTTTTGTTTTGAAGACCTAGGTTTCTTGTGGGCTTTTGCGTTGGGTAGAAATCAACTTGAAATTTTTCAACTTCAGTCATACCATACATTTGTATGCAGCAGTAAAGAATAACTTTGGCAGGAAAAAAGGAAGTGGGCAGCAAGTGCTGTAAGTTTCCCCTTTTAATGATGACTGCTTCAGAAATACAAAGTTTGACTGAGGAGGAGGCAGTGAATAAAAGGAAGTGGGTCAGGTATGTAACTTCAGCAACTGAACTTCAGTTGAGAGCAAGATGAAGGCTGCCAAATAAAGCCTGTTCTTGGTAGCTGTGCTAACATCCCTCCAGCTCCCCCAGAGTGAAAAGTGCTGCCTCTGACGGGGTAGTTCTCTAGTGTGCACACTAAGGCTATACAGAGCTAAACAAAAAGATGTTAAAAGCTTTGTTGAATGCAGTCTGAAGCTATATTAATGAGTATTCTAGGGTCGTTAAGTGTATTAGGTGTATTATGAGATGAAAGGTACCAAACCTTACGCTGTAAAGGTCAGCTTTTGTGAATGGGATATGATTGAGTTCTAGGACTTAGAAATTGCAAGCATAAACAAATAGTAACTTACTGTTAAAATTGATCTGAGGAAGCAGCATGTCAGTGAGAGAAATTTGACTGCAGGGAAAAATCTCCACATAAAGATAAGAGCCACGTTAATTTGTAAATGTTTGCAGATTTCTCATTTTGGTAGAATGAAAATGCAGAGTCTGAACAACAGAAGAATTGCACCCAGCTGAGTGTACAAGGCCTTTCTGAAGGGGATTCTTTATCCTGCTTTCAACTAAGTTTTATTGTAAAACAGGAGCAGGAGAGCCTTCTTAGCAGGCTCTATTCTTTGAAAACTTTAGAAGGTGAAGACTGCACCACGGTCACTTTCAATTAAGACGGTCTCCCTCCATTGGAACAGTGAGGGTTTGGTAATCTTCTTGAGTGTGTGTTTCTCAATGCTAGGGCTCCTATAAAAACCAAGAATATGATAAAATATGCTAACAGCCTAAAGAAATGATTCCAACATCTGTCAGCTAAAGCATCACAAATACAACTGTATTTGAAGTACTCTTTAAGTTTCAGAAAAGTATTAACTTTTAAGTTGGTGGGCAGAAAACAGTAATTTAAGGTGAACCAGTATCACAAGCTTCATCCTATGAAAATACATACTCAGTAGACACTATCATATATCTAGTCTCCTTCCTTTATTAATTTAGTATATGATGAATATTATTTTTATTGGATCAGATCTACTAGTGAAAACAAGCAGGACATCAAGTACAAAAGTGTGTGATAAGTTACAAAGCATGCCAAAACTTGTTCTAAATTATGTCATTGTGTTCAATGTCACATTGCAAAATGAAAGCCAGAATTGTGGCATTTTCCTTTTAAAATTTTTTTTTAATTCAAAGTGTGAGACCTCGTTCTTAAAATTTACATCTCTAAGCTTTCAGCTGTAATTGCATGCTAGCTCACTCAGCTACTTTCCTTAAGTATTTAAATTTTCTTCCAGTTTGACTTCTCTATACACCTAAGACTGTGAACAAATGTCTGCCTTCCTTAAGATAAATTAGAAATGTGGGATAAAATAATTACAGCTGTAAAGTAGAGTACACTTTAGATGAAGTAAGATGTATATAAAATTCTGTTAGTCACAAATTTTTATCTAGTTTGTGGTCTCTGCATGCTGTTGGCTTGAATTGCAAAATATTTGAGTTCTTTAAAAAGCTGATGATCCTCATAGCTGTGCTAGACATATGTGCAGCACATCTTCCTGCTACATTCCCCCAGTCAGTTTGGAGAGCCGTGGGCAAAGTGGTGGACCCAGTGTGTGGTGCATCCCGATGGCAGCATGACTAACAAACAGCTCTGTGATGCCAGGCCTCAATTTCTCAAATGCACCTGTTCAGAGATGTGCAAGTGGCAGGTTAAGAGCTACAGTTTAGGAATTAAAACCTGAAATTATACTGGAGTAGTTTAAAGAGAATAGGAGGAAAAAGGATACTCTTATCCTGAAAAGCCTACAGCAAAACCCAGGAGTGGACACAGTACACACTTATTTTTCTTAAACAAAGTTTATTAACAGTTTTTCTGAGTACATGTTATTCTTCAAGCTGTTCAGAAAGTTACTAAGAGGAACTGTTTTTATTCTTGAAAGTAGTAAAAAATGTAAGGAGCTTTATATCTCATTGATATTAACTTACACATTCAAATTTTGGAAGGCATTCTCTATAAACTGTGTGGACTTTTGTAATTAGAGCCTGGTTTGAAATTCAACCCTGCACGAAATTATTAGGTAGTGAATTTGTGATTAGAAATTGCATTTGAGTAGCAATGTAAGTTATTTAGGGATATCCTGTTCTTGATCAATCTACCTGCATGAGATAGTACTTATAAAAAAAAAGGCACCCAGTTCTGCAACACAGTTCTAGACTGCACTTTTCCTCAACAGCTACAGCTGTAGCAGCTGCATAACTGTGCAGTGATTCCCTTCTGTACCAAAACAGAAAAAACGTGCTAAAAGAGAAACAGAACTGACAGACAAAAATGATGTAGTGCCTGTGAAGTAAAGTCGAAAATGAAATTGGCATACTAGAAATCTTGTTGCACCTCAGCCTTGGAGCATATCTCCACGTAAAAACAATTGCTGGATCATAAAAATCTGTGTGTTTAAATGATGGTAATACAACACTGCTGTGCACTCAGATTTGTGCACTTAACAGTGGCTTGACACAAATCAGCTTGACATATAGGCCATAAGTATTGCCTTTTACCTTATAGAGATATTTCAGCAATTCATTAACAGTTATTCTCACAACTCTGAAAATTCATGTGCTCTAACTTTTTTCCTCCCCCTTCTCATCAGCTCTTTCGTGGTGGTATTTCTAAGCTCATGTGCAGGATGTTGAAGAGACTGTCTCACATAAAAATCTTGAAAGGCTGCAGGGGGGACTTCTTTGCCAGTGAGAAATAAAGCATGACTACCATCTAGGAAATGACTGGTAAGTTTTAATGATAAAGAAATCTATGCTAATACTGAAGTGAGTATTAAACATTCTTGTCAAACTCTGAAGCATAAATTAACAAGAAATATTTGCTTCTCAGTAGCATATCTGACTTTAATTTTGTTAGATGCAGCTGAATCAGCTGTTTCCTTATTGAACTTTGGTTTGTTGTGTTAGTACTGTGGAAAGTGTTTAATGGAAACTGTCTGCTTCTCCTAGTCTATTTCTAGAAAAATAAACCAATTTTATTCATGAATTTTTAATTTTCAACGGAATATTTTTGTCTGAACTATTCAGCTTTTTACTGTCACTAAGTAACAATGTAATTATTCATCAGTAATTTTCTAAAGAAACTTTTTAGTCTTTGAATGACAGTCATATTCCATTTTATTTTAGGATTTTTCCTTCCATTTCCCTGACAAACTTGCCAAATTCCTGAGAAACACGAACTTCTTTTCTGAAGTTGTTGAAGCTGATATGAACAGAGGGGAGGACATTTATTTTTAGCCCTGCAAAGCTACCTGATGTTTGAAATGCTGAAGAGGAAATTACGGTTTTGCCACAACTTGCGCTTCAGGCTTTTCTTGGGTCTAACTCTTATTTTAATAATAATTTCGGTTTTGAAAGTTAACCAGAAAGAAGACTTTTTAAATCGTAGACATCTGGAGCTAACAGAAGAAGATCCTATTAGCAATGTTAACTGCACCAAGATTATTGAGGGTGATATAGAAGAAATACAACAAGTGCAGCTTGAGGCATTATCAGTGTCATTTAAGAAACGCCCCAGACTAACAACAGAAGATTATATCAACATGACTGCAGATTGTGCCTCCTTCACTAAGACTAGGAAATACATCATGGAACCTCTCAGCAATGAAGAAGCAGAATTTCCAATTGCTTACTCGATAGTGGTTTATCATAAAATTGAGATGCTTGATAGACTTCTAAGATCAATCTACACTCCACAGAATTTTTACTGCATTCATGTAGACAAGAAGTCTCCAGAATCTTTTTTTGCTGCTGTGAAGGGAATAGTCTCGTGTTTTGATAATGTCTTCATTTCCAGCCAGTTAGAGAGTGTGGTATATGCTTCATGGAGCAGGGTGCAGGCAGACATTAACTGCATGAAAGATCTCTACAGAAGAAGTTCAAACTGGAAATACCTAATTAATCTATGTGGTATGGACTTTCCTATAAAGACCAACCAGGAAATAGTAGAGAAATTAAAAGCCCTGAAGGGTGAAAACAGCTTGGAAACAGAAAAAATGCCTGTTTATAAAGAAGTGAGGTGGAAAAAACACCATGAGATTATCGATGGTAAAATAAAGAACACAGGCATAGACAAACAACTGCCACCTCTCAGTACTCCAGTTTTTTCCGGCAGTGCCTATTTTGTAGTTAGCAGAAGCTTTGTAGAATACATACTAGAAAACAGCAAAATACTTAAGTTCATTGAGTGGGCAAAAGATACATACAGCCCAGATGAGTACCTGTGGGCAACAATTCAGAGAATCCCTGAAGTCCCGGGCGCCTTTTCTTCTAGTGACAAGTACGACGTTTCTGACATGAACGCCCTGGCCAGGTTTGTCAAGTGGCAGTACTTTGAAGGTGACGTGTCCAAAGGCGCGCCCTACCCGCCGTGCAGCGGCGTTCACATCCGCTCTGTCTGTGTTTTCGGGGTAGGAGACTTGAACTGGATGCTGCGAAACCACCACCTATTTGCTAACAAGTTTGACACTGATGTTGACCCTTTTGCAGTGAAATGTTTAGAAGAGTATTTGCGACACAAAGCTTTGTATCTGCAAAAGAACTGAAAGGTATGCTCCTACTGCAGAACACAGGTACCAATATTATACTGCAGTGTACTTTAACATGAAACAGCCATGATGGCGGTGCTGATGAGGGGTATAATGACTCTGACCATGCTGGTGTGCTGGTGCTGATGCCTTCCCAGCCTTGTCCCTGGACAAAGGGGAGAAAAGACAAGTCTAAAGTGGTGCAACATGCCTTGTTGCACACTGAGGCTTGGAGCTTCAGGTACAGAATCAGACAGCGGTTTCTGGAAGGCAAACTATTTGGAATATTTATTATCTAGAAGAATTCCTTTGGCTAAACTGTTTTTAAGGCTTGGAAAATGCATGTTGTTCATGGTTATTCTTAATTTTTTTCCCAGGAATGAAAGGCTAGCTGGAAGAGAGATGAAGGGATTGGGTAAAAAGCAGCTGGACTGCACAGACTTCATACCGAGTACTGAAATACCTCAGGAATATAACGTTAGAAATTATCTGAAAACTATGCAAAAGGGGATATGCAAAGCCAGCTGTCATCATTTTATGTAAATCTGATTGCTGCAGTTCTGTTACATGTAATTCTTAATCCTCTTGAAAATTTTGTCTTTAGCACAGAGTATTAAGGAATTCTGTTTAAGTTTTTGTAGTCAAATCTTGCTTTTGTATTCTTACAGTCTCCTGATATTGTGATACAAAGTTTATACACTACTTTGTAATTGCATCTTCTCAGGGAAACTTCAGCTTTGTGCCTGATAAGATTTAGACTTTCAATTTTACACTTCTTACTATACTGGGAGTCTTGCTTTTGGATCCAAAATCATTTAAATTTCTCAGAAACTTGAACAACTGCAGTAGTGTCTAAATGTTACTGATGGAACTGCTGGTTTCTGCTTTCTGTCAAGCTCAACTTGTATTGCAGATTATATTAATGCTGAGTATGTAAAAATAAAGTTATTTTTTTAAATTATATTGTCCCTTCCTACAATTAAAGTCCCTCCAAAAGCTCCAGCAAAAACTCCTAATGGGTGAAGGCCTAAAGTATTTTTACTATAGGTTTCCATACGCAACTGAAGCTGCTGCTGAGATAAGCCCTGCCTTACCTCCATATGATCATTCATTCATGTGTCTGTGCTTGTTTAACTGGTGCGGCTGATTTTTATTTATTTGCATCTTTAGGTTGAAGAGAAAGGAAGACGTCTGTATAATTTTTATTCCGGTTAGGTCTCTGCTTGGTTTAGCTGCTGAAGTGTGGCACAGAAGTGTGGGGATAAAAAATGAGGACACAGTGAAGGAGGATATCTCTTTCTACATCAGTTCAGGTTTGCCATGCATAGTTACTGCCAGGTGTCTCATCTTACTCCTGAGATGACAGTGCAATTCATTACAGGCACTAGGCAAATGGAAAATAGACTAAATTTTTTGTTTTGTGAACTGTTGCTGTAGTTGTAGCATGTGTTTCTTACAAACGTAGTTTGTCATGAAGCTTCTCCTACTTAGACACTAAAATAAAGAACTGCTTACTGTTGATCATGCAAATAGCTATAGAGGCAAGCAGTTTAATCTGAAATGGAGACTAGTTTTGCCAAACCCTGCCTTCAAAACCACCCAAAAGTTGTTTAGGGAGTCTTTGGAGACTTCCATATTAACAGGTAATTAAAGCCTGTGAGTGAAGGCAGTTGCGGGAAATACCCCGTCTTCCCCACCCTTTGGCTTTTCTACAAGAATGCTCTTGTAGACAGCTGTGCTCTACCACCTTTGCACAAGCTACAACAAGGTTTAATGTTGCTGCTACTGAGAAGTTCCAGGTAGTCAGGGTGTATTTTTAGCAGAAAGGAAGCTGTTTTTAAGAATTTGCACCTAAAGACAAGCTACATGAATAGCTTCAGTGAGACCAGACTAGTTCAAATAGACTGAAAAAGTGATGATAAATAGTCAAATCTTCTGTGCACAGAGTTATGCTGACTCTCTTGCTTGAAATCTGCTCAACAGAGCATCTTTACCTATTTCAGCTTTTGTACTCACTCACTTGTGTAATACAGTGAATGCCTGTCTGTATCCTAATGATACTGCTACTACAGGTAGTGGAAATGCTGTGAGACTAGCTGCTTCAAATGTTACTATTTAGATAGAGTCAAGAGAGATCAGGTGTATGCTCACTGTATCATCTGTGCAGAAGAAAAAAATAGGAGAACATTGCTATTCAGAATATGTTTTCCATAAGACAAGGAGAATCTTTTTTTCTTCTGGGGAAAGAGAGCTACAAAAAAACCCACCTTGCTAAAACTTACTTAGAGAAGAGACACTGTAATCTAGAGTTTAAATGTTCTAGGAAGATGTTTTAATGAAAAGAACTCTTTATTTCTTGAGCAAGTACTCAGTGTGCCAAAGGAAATTATTGGATTAATCAGAGGTATTGCAAGTACACATAAAGAAAAACCACCTTCACCAGCTATAATGGGTGAAGAAAGCAATCCAACTTAGTGTTGTCCACAAAACCGGATTCATTTCCTGGTGTGCAACAAACCAGTAATTACACACGTGAGGGATACATTATTTCAGATTTGTGCAAGCCTGGGTGCTCAGTAGTGTGCCACAAATCGAGCACACCCCTCCAGACCTTCCCTGCCATTATTTACCCACAGAAGTTCAGAGTTACTGACTTTCCAAGGACAGCCCCTCTACTGCGATTGGTTAGTAATGTCCATACAAGTTACATAATCCCAGCTAACTCTTACACATGCTCAGGGGAAGGGTCTTCCCACAGGCAGGAATCTTTTTTTTACCTGTAGACATGTTAGTATTATAATGAACATAGCTCAGCTATTGGATACATGGACCTTGAGACTTTTTGCCCATTAGCAATATGTACATAGACATACATCAACATCTTGATTTTCTACATCCTTAAAGCTTGTAGTTCCAGGATGTCCTTGAGTAAGGGCTGCTAACTGCTGTCTGCTCTACTGACATACAACAGCAGCTTGATTTTCTACATCCTTAAAGCTTGTTAGTTCCCGGATGTCCTTGACTAAGGTACGCTGGCTGCTGCCTGTTCGTTGGTTAGCGCTCCTCTCTTGCTGATTAGGCTTGAAAGTACGCGAAAATCTGACATTAGAGAACATCCTGAAGATGACTTGAGATAATCTTGACATAGTCCACATTTTGCAACATTAGTATTTCACTGAATTTGCCAAGAAACTTAGCTAAAATAATTATCTTCCTTGAATCAAGCAACTTCGTGGCACCAGTAAAACAAATAAAATCTAGATTATATTCCTTACTGACACCAGCAGGTTTTTTCATAACTTGTTTCACTTTTCTACTAGATGTTTAGAAGACTAGAGTAGAAGTCTAATACTAATGTAAGTGAACATGAAAGAAAAATGCTTCACTGACACTGCAGCAAGCTAATCTCGATGCTGTTCTGAAGGTGTTGGGCTCTTGTCAGGAATAGCAAAAAATGAAAAATTTAAAAATTACATGAACCCTTCAACCATAAAATCTGACTACCATGGTGCTCTAATACAAGAAAACTGCTGGTTTACTCTTAGCACCTTGAGGTTGCAAATTAGGGAAAAAGGCCACACACAGACCTGAGCCAAGATGGACTGTACTTGAACAGAGGACAGAGCAGCAGAAATCAAAGCTGTGGCTGTGGGTTCACCTATGGTGCTTCCCAAGTCATGCAGCCAGCTTGCACCAGCCTTCACACCATGATCCTGTCGTCCTGTGGACAGCTAGGAAGGAAACTGCCTTGCATGCTGAATAACCCTGTTTTCTTTATTACTCGTTCTGTGTGTTAAAGATGGTTCTGTTTCTCAGTCCAACTCACCACTATTGCTGGGGAGCAATGAGTAGCCACTGAAATCATTGCTGAAGTACCATGTATGCTATTCAAAGTCCCCCAATATTAAATTTTCCATAGCAGAGTTTTCCAAAAGAGTTCAGTGCATTGAAGGTACTGCTCTAGTTCAGTCCCCACTTAAGATGTAAGCATTTTGAGTGGCATTAATAATTAATAACAAAAATTTACTTGGTTTACTGATAAGAACTGTGGTAACAAAGTATCCTGTACCACTAAGGGTCACCAGGCTTAAAGCCTTTAGGATCAAAGGCTGATTCATCTCCTTCCTGCCTGAGGTTTGGTTTGACAGGGAGCAGGTGTTTGGCTCTCTCTCCTTTCTAGCATGAGAAGATGGCAGAAAACCTACTAGATGAACACTGCAGTTATAATTAAGGTCACCAGTCAGATTCACCATTACTTGGTGAATTTTCTAGTGGTCTGACAATTAAAAACTGACCTAGCATAACCTAACATGAATGCACTACAAGATTAAAGAGGCCATCTGCTTCAACATACATGTACGGTGCTTATCAGGAGGATATAATCCTTTCCTCCAGATCCAGTGTTATTGCTAGCTCTGAATGGCTGCAGCCCTCATTAAAAATAATAAACATGATTTAATTTAAGTTCTGTTGCAATATTTCACTTTTTATATTTACATCTTCATTTTTTCTTGAAAATGATAGTGGTGGTTTTCTTCTAGTCACAGAATAAATAAGAGAGCTAATATTGTAGTGATTACCTCTTCAGTCTACTAAAATAAGGAAAATTTTATTATGTAAAACAGCTTCCCAATTCCAGTTAGCAATACCATGCATCCTTAATTTAACATTCCAATAATCTGGAACTGTTTCCATAGTTCTCAAATTCTGTTCTTTCCAGTGGATCATTTTAGGGCATTTTAATGCTCCAGACACTAGACAGTGTGGTAAATTAACAAAAACCTGCTTTTGACAACAACAACCTCACAGGTGCCTTAGCAGACATAAAAAGCAATAACCTTTAGGTTATGTTCTTTATTCCAAATCAAGCCAGTCAATTTTTCCAGATACACTTCCTCACTCTTTAAGAATATACACTAATCTGATTTACCAAGTTATTTTCCTCATGTTTCCAGAATACGCATCCTGGTTTTTTCTCTTTTATAGCTGAAATGAGTCAGTTTCTTACTCTTTGCATAACAAGTTTGGATTTTTTTTCTTCTTGATTCCCTTTCCCCTTTTTTTCCCTTTTTTTACCCCCCTTTTCTGAGTCAGCCAATAACTTCATACAGATCCCTTGTGTTTGCATCATTATCTCCCTTATTTGCCTTGCCTTATGTACAGTATCTTCAAACAGGGAAATAATTTGCTAAGTGCCCTCATTTAAATACTGAGCGTTGCTGTTGGAGTCTTAAACCTGGTTGCATTCTTCTAGGATCTGCCAGTATTTGTTTTAGTTTTTCTGTCTTTTATATCTGTAATAGAGCTTGACAAGAAAAAGTTCAGAACACAACCAAATCCTTGAAGTAATGTATTTAAAAATACATTGTTTTCTTCAAGAAATCTTTTCTAAAGTTTCCTAAAAAAACCCTCCTCAAATTGTGTAAAAGATGAAAAAAATTCCACTAAGGAGAACATGTCAGGGTGTGCATTAAGCAGATGCCATCTGTTAAAATCCGTGTCACATATTCCAAGACAGGATGCTGGAACTTCTGACAGATACTGATCTAGCTATACTTTTTAGAAAGAATTTCCTCTGGATTTGGGAACCTAGGCCTACTGGGATGTCTAGCCACATACAACTTAGAGCATTTTATTCTGTACCATGAAATCATATTAATCTTTCCTATCGCAATTTCATTTATTATTTTTCAGGGGCGTGACCCCCTCATTGTCTCATTTAAACAAACAGTATTTCAGGAATCTTTTAACAGAAAATAGTTACTACAATCTTCAGTATCTTTAATGAAGTTAATTTTTCTACAATCAAAACGCTTTATCTCTCTTCAGTTGCTTTGCCTTTGCTGCACATGGGGGTTGGAAGCAGAAATGGTCATGAGGTTTCAAAGTGTAATTTACCAACTGGTGTTTGAGAGGGAAAGTGAAAGTTGTGGTCAGCATTAACTGTTATGAGTGAATCTTTTGTGTATTTTGGCACCAGCTGTGTGAATTGCATTAGTGATGCTAGAAATAGAGATTTCCCAGTGTTGATGTGAAATTATTTTAATATGGAAAATGTACCGGAAGGATGCATATAACATGCAGGTAATGCTCTGCAGGTAATGCTCATAATCTCATTTAATGGAAGAGTGTTTTTAATTAAACCCGTTGCTTTCACCAGGCAGTTAAACCTTAATTACCTCTTTGAATGACCAGATTATCAGGATGATTTTGTAACACCTCATCTACAAGCAGGAGCTGAAATGCTGTTGACCTTAACTTTGCGTCAGTCCCAGCCACCCTTCAGGCCTTCTCAAGTGCTGCAAAAACTGCAAACCTGTTTTTAACAATGAGCCAAGCAGTGCTATTTCAGATACCTGTATGGCATGTCTTCGCTGGGCATGCAGAGCAAGAAGGTGCTCTTAAGAGTTAACAAATGACACACTTGTAAGCCTTGCATCCTGAGCCTAAGCATTCAATTCCTGCTGCTACTGGGGCCCCTGAGAGCAGAGGGAATTTTCTTTGACATTGGAGCAAATCCAGGTGAGCCTATATTAGGGCAGTGAGACCAAAAGCATTTTTTCTTTCTGGTGTGCCTGTGGCACTGTAGCATGGAGCAGCTGTTGCCTGTGAGATACATAAATCCTTAACAACAATCAGACAGCAGTGAGAGAGCAGTGAAAAAATAAATATCCAGGCTTCACAATTAATTTGTATCTTCTACAAGTACTTCTAATAGAAGGCAAAATACAAGTACCACACACAGTCCTCCCTCCCTCTCTTCCTCCCTCCCCACTAAATTTAATTTAAATAGCTGCCATGCCATGAAACTCTGCAAACAAAATATTTAACTGAGATAATGCCCCTGCTCCCTAGGGCAACAGATCTTTGGAGAGCTCTTGTTCTCTTCAAATGACCAGAATCAGAAGAGCCAAGGAGAAACTTCACTTTGTTTTCATAGCAACTACTCAAAGCACTTTCCTTTGCTGCTTTTTAACCTTTTCTGCCTGCTTGTGTAACTGAGGGCACGGAGAAGAAGGAGGTCCGTTCCTCAGTATCTCCAGTCTCATGAACTTTCTCCTTAGAATACAAGACTTCTCCCACCCTTGCCTCCTTGATTCAGAGTTTCCTGCCTTTTCTCCTTGTGCCATGATCTGTGAAGAGAGGGCATCTGTGAAAGAAACACTAACAGGCCTTCCAAATGTTACTTCAGGTACTCCAAAGTACAAGGTGAAGAGAGGTTTCAGTGAAACTGCTTTCAGGTGGGTTTACAGATCCTACTCATGGCGAGTGTACTTCATTGCTGCTGTCCTGAAGGCTGTCTTCCCCCACATCCCCAGCTTCCGACCACCTAGGTCCCAGCAATATCTAGACTGAAATTACATTTTAAGTCCCTTTTACCTATGTATATAGGCAGGAGAATCCTTTGGTGTATTATCTGAAAATCTTCCTAAAATAATACAATAATTATATTTTCAGATACACTGGGGGGGGGGGGAAAGGAGGTTTCTCTCAGCAGCTGAATCTTTCTAGGCACTTCCTAATCAGTAAAATTTGAAAACACACACCTTGTTCCTTTTTGAAACAGAAAATAAGAACTACTACATGCAGTACATTTACAATTCTACTACATTTACTTACATAACAGAGCAATGGACTGAGAATCACAATAAAAAATAAATTTGAGTAATGAATGTGTGTTAAATTCCATCATTTAGAAATACTTTTCACTTTTTTAACACAACACATAAAACATACTTCTTAGATTCTATAGGACTTTTCATAAAAAGCAACCAAACAGAAGTGTTTTAAATTGAGTACAGTAATTTCTGCAAGATTGTATAACTGAGAGTCATACTCATTTGTCTAGAGAAAGGGTGCACAGGATGGTTTCTCCCATATTTCAGTATAGCTCCAGTCTTCAGTAACTCTGTGGAAGGCAAGCAACTAGTGAGGAGAAAGTGGGACCTAGGGAATGGATGAGAGCTTGTATGTGAGGGGTAACTCTGTTTCTCAACTTGGTAGCTACTTTTTAGCTTAATTTTTTAGTAAATTCGGCATCTCAAGCCCTTTTAAGAACAATTGCTTTTGCATGTCTGCCTTTTATTTGGCAGATAATAATTTAAACAATCCAGGGTTTTCTTTTTAATGAAACCCTCAGCTGCAACTTTCATGTTCAGTTTTCAACAGAATTCTTAATACTCTGTGAAAGGGAAAGAAATGCCCCTGAGCCATCGCAATAAGCTCAATATTGCTCAGATCTAACTAAACCAGTATTGAACTATGCTCTGCTAGGGTTTTGAGTATTTTTGAAGTCACACTGCTTTTACCCATGAATGTATCAAAATCTGCAGTCAGTATAGAGGACTCTTGCCCTTCTTGACCTTTGAAAGTTGAATTTTTACTAGTAGCCTGAGGAACACTCAGAAGATACTAGATCTGCTAGTATTTTCTAGAGTGGCAGCTCAGCCATGTAATGCATGCACTTCAGTTAATTTGCATGAACCTATGAGAACACAAACCTACTTCCATCAACTAAGCATCTTTCTAGCATTAAAAATAGTCCCACATGGAAATTTTTTAAATAAGGGAAAATCCTCCACAAGGCTACTTTTCACTATCCTGAGATGAATGACACAGACTGGAACAGTATCTCAAAAAATTAGAAGTATATTAAGAGCAGAAAACACGGGAAAGTGACAGTCACAGTGGAACAAAATGACAATCAACATAACAGAATACTTCACATAGCTCTCTCCTGGATGCTGCGGTCACCAGTGGTTGGTGGAGGTTAAGCAGCTGCTCGATGGAGGGCAGTGGTTTAGTGACAGATGCTGAGGGTACTTGGTGGCTTTCAAGGCAGCTGTCAGCGTATCCATGCCTCTGAGCCCAGCTGGTCTGCACCCCAGGGTGCTGAGGATGCTATCCAACATCCTCAAAAGGTGGTTCTCCTTCAGCTCCGACAGGTCACGGAGACTGCAGAAAGCCCCAAATGACCAAGGTAAAACAAATGTTGTACCCATCCTAAAGGAAGGGCAAATGGAACAATCTTAGGAACTACAGGCTGGTTGCCTCATTTTCTGTCCCTGGGGAAACCACCTGTGAAGTAAGAACTCTTGGGCAAGTACAAGCACATAAGGCAGAAGATGGAGATTGGCTAAATGATGCCTGATCCAGTGGATGATCATCTGTGACAAAATGACTGGGTTTGCGGATGAGGGGAGAGCAGTAGATGATGTCCTGGATGTACATGAGCAAGGCTTCAGCAGACACTGTGAGGAAAGGCAGCAAGCTGGACTGGAGGAGGGCAGCTTCGAGGTGTCTGCTCTGCCTGCAGGGTAGTTACTAGGGGCCAGGCTTTTTTGAAAATAGATGTTGCAAGTAGAAACATGAGAGCTTCCATCTACAGAAGGCAGGCCTGGGGAATTTTCATGGCGGGGTAACTAAGCACTGGGACAGGCTTCCTGGAGAAGCTGTGCCATGTCTGTCCCTCATGGAATTCAAACGTCAGCTACATAAAGCCCTGAGCAACCATGTCCGACCCCACAGCTGAGCCTGCTTTGGGCAGGGGGTTGGGACTGGAGACCTGCTGCACTCCACACCAGTTCATATAACTGTTTTCCTTTATTCTTCCAGAAGTTACACAGTTACAAACCACTCCAAAGAAGAAAGAGCTGAAGAAAAATATTTCCAGAGTCAGATAAGCCATTACTTATGAACCAAATGTTTTAAATAATATGAAAAACCTGAGGTTTGCTGAGGTAACTCATTTTCCCATGTTGCACATATCCACTTTGTCACCCCACAGGTATCATTCCCCACAAAGTCCCAGCATGCTGTTCCAGGTTTTCACCTGTTCTCTTATTTTTAACATAATACTCCTTTCACAAGAATACTGCCATTTGTTGAAATGTTTGTTTACATGAATGACAGGTTCACTCTGAGGTGAGCAGGCTGCTTGCTACATGCAATGTGATGGTATCTGCCTGTTGCTGGCAGTCACATTTCAGAGGATCACTTAGTCCAGATGAAGTTGGGAATAGTAGAGGATTTTTTCAAATAATGAAAACACTTAACACTTTCTGGTTCTGTTGTGACCATCATCTGGCTTTGCTCACGTCCTCAAATGAAGCCACAAACTAATCCATTTGTGACATACAACAGTGGGGTGATAGGAGATAGTTCCTCACTTTTTCTTGGAGTGCAGTTAGAAGGAAAATGAGTCTGCACTTGTACAAGTCTCACTTTGGACACAAAGAGGAGTCTGCACAATCAAGTCAGTCTTCTCCTATGTACTTCTCTATTTGGTATTGGTATTTGGCTTTTGGCCACTTAAAGATTGTTTAATAGCTATAATGATGAAGCAGCTACTTCATCAAAGTAGCTGTGATAATGAACTGTAGGAAAGCAAATGTGTTTCATGTGATTATTTTCATGTGTACTCCATCTTGCCTGGGAAAGTCTGTGTATCTGGACTTGTATGGGGATTTTAAAAACAACTGTAAAAAAGGCTAGATACATGTCTGATTGTGTAGCTTGTCATCTCTTTGGACAGAAGCTGGTACTTAGAATATTTTAGACTGAGAAACCACATTATGGAGGCCTTTGATGGGAACTTACTACCTAATATACAGTTTAACAACCCCCAGAAAAAGCTTGTTGTAAAATTTGTACATTAGAATATATCAGTGGTATCACTCTTTATATGAAGGCATTGGCGTTATAGTAGTATAAATTATTTTTGGCATGAGGCAGTATTTGATTAATGTTTGTTAAGTGCTACTCTCTTTAATTGCTGGAAAAAAAGGAAAAATAACTTTACCAAAATGATTTCACTTTCTGCTGAGTGCTCTATGTCATTTGTTGGCAAAGGTAATGGAAGAAAAAAATGTCAGCAACAAAAAGTGACCATGAAATGTTTTTTTAACATTAACAGCACTGGCTCCAATTTTCTTTCCCATATTTGGTGTTGCCTAAAGTGCAGTAAAGGACTATGATACAATTTGTATTTTAAGCTTCTAGCCTTGGCCAATTCTCAAAAAGAATTGAAAGCACCTAATCTGGTACATTGAATAGTTATGTTCAAAATTACATCCATGCCCCACTACACCTCAAGTTAGAGGCTTCTTTTTTCCATCACTGTCTTATCTTAGATCTTTGATTCTTCACTTAAATGTGGGTTTACACATCTCCTTCCGCCTGACCTGGCCCATGCTGCATAGCCCAGCACCTAATTATTTTTTAAGTCTGTATAAAGACATATTGCTGTAGGTACACTCAGAAGCTTTCCGTTCCTTCCCCTCCCTGGTTCATTTTTTGAAAGAATGAGAAATGCATGTCTCTGTCTATCCAAGAACTTGGTCTCTTCCGTGAAGAAGTCACCAGTTCTATAGCTGCAAGTGGGTTAAAGACAAACCCTCCTCTGTACTACCCATTGCCTTGGCCAACCCTATGCAGTTGTTAATTCCCTGTGCTGATTGTTCATGCTGTCTGTGGAACTTTGTGCGTAATCTCAGATAGGGAATCAGGCACATACAGCCAACATCCTGCTGCAAAAAGATTTTAAATGCAGCCCAGTGTATACGTCTTCACTGATGTTTGTAGATCTCTGTGCAGGAATTGCACGCTATTCACACCCTGTAACTCCTAAGGAGGAAGTGTCACTCTGCTTGTCTGATAGCACGTTTCTTTTGTCTTTCTCTGAGGTTGCGGTACAAACCAATCAATGTTAGAGGCCCACTGCTAAGCGGGGAGGGTGACTCAGAGTGATGGTAAGTCTCAAGAACTGACATCTGAAAAATGCCTTGCAGAAGTCAGGAAAACACAACAAATTACAGTAGCCTGGACTCTGCGTAGTTTCAGAAAGAAAAGTTTACCAGTGTCAAAATGCTTATGCAAATAAACCTCAGCAGGAAAAAAACTCCCAGCCTTCACTACCCTGCCTTTTAAATGTCTCATCTATCACCAGATAGAAGATTCTCTGTCTTTATTTTAAAAAGGTCAGAATAAAAACGGTAGGATAAAATTTCAGCCTCAGTGTTAAATTAGACTCTGAGAAAAGCATTAGGCTTTTGGATAAAATGCTCTCAAATAACACTTAAGTATATGTCAAGAGGCCCTTGGCATTTTTTCCTCACTGAATTGTTTCCAGTGCTGCAGTTCAATATGCAAATCCTGGTTTCAGAGCTGCTCAGCCCACATTATCATCATATAGTCAGACACAGAGAGTCCAGCTGCTGGGCAGATCTGAGGCTCTGTGATGTCATTTAAGTGACTCTACAGTGTATTTTATGAAGGTTCACACAGCACATTTTTTGTTAGACAGAGAACATCACAAGAGGCTTGCAGAGCACGGTGACTTCTAGGGAAGTTGAAATTGTCTACATTAACTTAGAGCCAAAAAAAAGTCTTAAAAATAAGCTGTGAAAAGCAGAACCAGTGATGAGACCCTGCTTAGCACAAGCACTTGCTTTTTTCCACATAGCAGGGACATGGTAAGAAGGAACAGAGGATTCAGTGTTAGATGTGAAGAAGTGAAGTGGCTAGGGAAGCTCATGTAAACCTTGGGAACATAGTAGTATAGCAAAGAAAATGGCATAGATCCATTCACTTTTTCCAGAGTCCTGGCAGTGGACACATACTCAGTGGACACATAGTGGGGTGGGGGAAAAGACATTTAAGAGAAAAGTTACGCCACAGTATGACTTTTTACTAGAGTTAAATATTAACTTGCCCAGAGGAAATGAAAGGCAGCAAAATATCACAGGGTTACTGATTTCACTGTAACTTTATCCAAAGTTGCCCTACTGTGGCAAGTATAATGTAAACAAATAGGAAGACAGACCACATCCTCCAAAGAAACTACATCAGAAAAATCATGCAGCACTGCATTAAAAGACAAGTGAGATAAGAACGTATTTTGTTACACTGAGAAAAATAGAATGAGAAAATAATGTGTAATAGAATAATAAATAGATTGGAACTAGAAAAATGAAAAAAAGCCCCAAAACAGGAAAACAGGAAGGCTGACAAAAGGAAGGAACAGAAAAACTAGTAAGGGGTAATGATAGTAAAATGGCAGGATATGACAGAAGAAACTGTTCTAAAGAAGTTTTGACAGTTAAAAAAGTTGCCCATTCTGTCTGTGTGTCTGTATCCATCCTGTCCACCGCTACTGTGCTGTGTATTGTAAAATTTTAAAAACTAAAATTTAATTTAATATTTAAAACTTGAAATTTTACTTGTGGGAAACTACAAGTTTCTGGCAGCAGAACTGGCAGCGATCCTGACTGGAAGAGCCCTGCACGTTTAGGAGGCAGTGATTCACAGCACAGCTATGCCGGGCAGGTGCTGCAAGGTCAGACTGGCGTCCAGGCTGTGCCGTGCCGTGCCGAGGATGCCGTGCCGTGTCGCACCGTGCCACAGACCTTCCTCCACCACAGCCTTTGCATGGCGCTGGAGGAGACTGTGACACTCCCACTCAGCACTGTTGGTGAAGCCTCGTCTTTAACAGGGCACAAGAAATTCCGTGGAGGATGTCTTTCTTTTTTGACAGTAGAAATCGTGAATGGAGTTGCTTTCTCGTTAGGAAATCCTGTAACAGGTTAAATGACTGACAGGGGTGGCTCTCTTGCTCTCTCTGTCATGAATAGGGTCTGTGGGGTGTCTTGCTAAGAAATACCATTGTGAATGACACCTTACAAGATCTGAGCACTTTTCTTACTGGGATGGCAACAGACCTGCACCTCCAAGGCAAAACCAGAAGTCTAAACAAAAATCACTCTAAGGAGCTAAAATCAGAATATGGTAATAAAACTAAAATATAATAAAGCTAAAAATCTTTACACTAATCTCCCAAGAACAACCAACACAATCTCCTCCCACCTGCAAAGTAGTATGTATGCATTCAGTACGAATGACATCTGGCAGTGCCAAAAAATTTGACAGTAAAGGGAAACAAAATCCTTTCACAGGCACCAAGGGCCTTTCCTCCCTAAAATGGAATAATTATTTGGGAAAATCTTTCCTTGTGGAAAATTAATTCAATGTCATAATGCCTTTATATTTTTTAAAATCTGGTCCTGAAACAATACCATCCAACACACTGACTTTTACTAACCAGAAAAGCCTGAGGTAGCTCCACAAACTGAACAGTGCAGGTCAGGATGCTCGTTTCCATTTGAAAGTTGAAAAAAAAAAGGAAGTTAAGCATTCACATCAATCATCTTAAACAATGAGACATTTCTCTTGTATGCAATCATATCCTAGTGTTTTCCCACAATGCATCCATTACCTTGCCTAAATCATAGCAGCAAGTCCTCTGGTACTCACTACATAACACATTTTCACCTGGTCTGTTCTTTGGGCCTCAAAGTAAAATAAATTGAGTTTTGTGGTTTATACCAGACAGCTCAAACTGCTTTTCTTCTTTTTGAAGCACACACCCTGCTTACTAGAGTGATTTATGAGATTATGTAATCCAGACATATTTGTCATGAGAAGTACAGTCACTACAACTAGTATTAGAATATATTCCACATACTTCATATGCACTAAATGGTTATCAAACTACAGGATATGCTTATACTGCAAGAAAACCATCTTATCCTCTGCACCCTCAGCAAAGGGGTGATTTCAAGATGTTGATCCAAGGTTAATGAACTACAAGAGCATGAAACCAACACCAGCAAAGACCCGAATCAATGCAAGAGTTCTGGGTCTCAAAATTCCTTTCTATTGCATATAGATTAGGAAATGCACTGTGATAGCCAAGCAGAACTGAGAGAGAGTTGTGGAGATGGGCAAGACTGCCCTAGCCTTCCAGCTACTGCCAGCTCTGCAGATTTAGTCTCAAGTAGCTTTGGGTAAGGGGTTTGGGTAAGGGGTGTGCTCCCCAGCACCATGGTCTTCTGGGGCTGCACACAAGTGTGACCCAGGGAACACTGGAGAAACACACTGGCCTTGGCCAGGGGGCGCAGCCAGAGGGGAGAGTGAACAAAGGACATCTTGTGCATCCTGCCACTCGACTGAGGAGGGAGGGCACCAGGCTGGGGGACAAGGTGCTTTGCATTTTTTCTGCACTAATGATGAGTTACTCTTGGTATGATAGTTAAGATTGATTTCACCCATCTCCACTCAAAAAAGGCATGTACCTTGTCAGATTTAAAAATCAGAGAATTCTAGATATCTTAACAATTAGTTTAAGTGTCAAAATATTTTTTATTCACCAGAAATGGAAAAGGTTGAGAGTAGAGATGGGTTTCAGCCATCCACTGCTGGCAAGCTAAACCACCAAAAACATGCTTTAATTTATGTATCACAATATTATCTGTCCTCTGCCAGTCTGCTCATCTTTAACAGTAGCATTGCCACAAAGATTGCACAGTATGTATTCTTAGTTGTGTCACCACAATTAAGGAAATGTTAAAACCCACAGAACATTTCTTTAGAGAAGGTGTTAACTGACTGACTGACTTCAACAGACCAAATTAAGATGTGTCTTAATTACCAGAAAATCTGCAAACAGAAGCCTTTTAGCTAACAGCAATCAGCTGCCCTCGTCTTGCAATCCTTTCACCACTAAATTTTTTTCAAATTCCTCCCTTTTATCTTTAACCTAATTCTTCCAGCATCATGCAGCATCACATGCAGACGTGCAATTTTTGCAATGCCAGCCACTTTTAAAAATTAAAAATTAGGCATTTAAAAATATAAAGGTACATTATTCTGACCAGATATTTCAAAAATGAATATAGTCTTATGTCAGTGTAGACCTGCACAGCAATTTATGTGTTTAGTTAGACACATACCTGTGTAAACACACACACACAAAATAATTACAAAACAGGGACAATGTCTTGGTAATAAAGAGAGGTTCCATTGGACTGTACAATACATAATTTTTCAAATGCCAGAGATGGTCACACCATTGGTCAAGAAATCCCGGAAAGAACAAAGTAACAGGAAGAAGAGAAAACCCTTCCCCATGCCCACTGCACTGCTTTTTATCTCATGTGCAATACCTGATTTCCCATACAAGACTCACAGAAGAGCAGCCATATGCCTAGGCTTCTCTCAGTGGTGAGGACACTTTCCAGGGAAGAGGACATATGAATTTGAATGCTCAAAGCCTAAGCAGAACATTTGTAGGTGAATATCCTGTTCACAGAGCAGACATTCAAGCTTGCATGTTAAGAAGGTCCAGATGTATCAGTGCAAAAGAAAATCTCCTTTAGCCCCATGCCTAGGGATTTACTTGTCTCACCTCTATCTGGATCCTGGCTCAAGCAACAGACAGGCATTAAGCAGCTCGAAATCAGGTAGTTTTGAGTAGCAACTGATCGCAGTTTAGGGCTCATCCAACAACAAAATGTCTGAATCCTGCTTTACCTGCGTCCATCGTTTAATAAATCTAATTCAAGGTTAAACTGACGGTTCTCAGATGAAACACTATCCCAAACCCACTAGCATGTCAAGTCCTTTCCCCCAGTTTGCTTTGAATCAGTGTCTTCTTCTACAAACATGTTTTCTTTTCACATTTCTTCAGTCCTCAGTTTATTTGCCTTGTTCTGGACACAGGAACAAGCTGTCTGGAACAAACTGGTCTTGGACACCATGTCACCTGTCACCTCATCAGGACTGTTGAGGCGACCTGAGACGCATTTTTGGCTATGAAAATCACAGTACTTGGCTGTAGTGTAGTGCACTACCCAGTCTAGATGCTACGGGTAATTTTAACTCCACTTGCTTTAACTGGTCTTTAGATTCACATCTTCCTGTTTGTCTCTGCAAGGACATACTAGCAGCCTCAGAGAATACTACATGGCTTAATTTCATTTTTCACAGAGTTGAACATTTGCTTATTTCCAGCTCCCTTTCTCCATCTGGTAATAAATGATGGGAAGTCATGTCAGCAGTTGCAATACCTTTGGGAAGTTTGGTGCCTATAATTTGTGTCATGTGTATTACCCATTAGTAATTTGTTATGATGACTGATGACTTGTTCAAAGACCTTCTAGGCTCAACACTAACTCTAGCACTCACAGGAGCAGCCTGAACAGAATAAGGATTCACCTTGTCTCTTGTGCAGGTATATTGAGTAATCCCAATATTGTTTATACATCCAGGGTAAAGAAAGAAACCTGCAGATGTTTCCTACAGGGAATGAGATCAATACCTTGACTAGCTCCAGCTGGGTAGCCGTACATTGTATTCTCCAGGCTTCCATTCAGATGGAAATAATTACTGTGCTTGTTTTGGCTGGGGTAGAGTTAATTTTCTTCCCAGTGGCTAGTATGGGGCTGTATTTGGATTTGTGCTGAACACAGGGTTGATAATACGGACACGTTTTTGCTATTGTTGAGCAGGGCTTGCACAGAGCCAAGGCCTTTTCTGCTTTTCATGCTGCCACAGTGGTGAGGAGACTGGGGGTGCATGGGAAAGACAAAGCCAGGACAGGTGACCCCAACTGACCACAGGGATATTCCAGACCACATGACATCCTACTCAGTATATAAAGTGAGAGGGAAGAAGGAGGAAGGCGACTGATGGCATTTGCCTTCCCAAGTCACAGTTACATGTGATGGGGTCCTGCTCTCCTGGAGATGGCTGAACACCTGCCTGCCCATGGGAAATGGTGAATTAATCCCTTGTCTTTCTTTACGTGTGTGTATGACACTTGCTTTCCCTATTTATCTCAACCCACAAGTATTCTAGCTTTTACTCCTCCGGTTCTCCTCCCTACCGCGCTGGTGGGGGCGTGAGTGGCTGTGTGGGGCTTGGCTGCTGGCTGGGGTTAAACCATGACAATTACTCACACAGCAAAAGAAAAGAAAAAAGAAAGAAAAGACAGAACTTAATATGACAGAAAATAAATATGAATATTACAGAATTAAGTAATTTAAAAATTAAAAAAAAAATCGAGGGCAACCATGAAGGGCATGTAGTGGTGGGACAAGAGGTAATGGCTTTAAACTGAAACAGGGTAGATACAGATGAGATGTTAGGATGAAATTCGTTACTGGGAGGCTGGCGAGGCACTGACACAGGTTGCCCAGAGAAGTTGTGGATGCTCCCTGGCAGTGTTCAAGGCCAAGTTGGATGGTAAGGTCCCTTACAACCCTAGCCATTCTATGACGCTATGTTATATGTACATTTGTGAACTAAACCAAATCTGAGGTAAGTAATTCTTGCTTTGTTTGTAATTTTTCCATGGCTTTGCATCTGGAACATCGACATCAGTAGATCACGACAATTTCTTTATAGTATGAAAAAGGTCTTGATAAAGTGGTCAAAAAGAGCTTTATATAGTAAAATGTGGCTTACTTTCCATCAAGTTTTCCTTGAGGCATCTCACTTTCATATGGCACTTTACAAGATTTATCCCAGATCTGTCTCTACTGAAATCAATTCCATGCTATTTTTTTTTCTCTATTGGTGGTTTCATTGTAAATGCAAACTACCTCTGTAGCAAATCTTGGTGTACAACTACAGTGCTTGTTTACAGATATGCAGAAAAGCACCTGTCCTGCATTTAAGCTTGTTAATGAAAGCTAAGCTATAATTGTTTTTCTTGGATGGACATTTGGTTAGTAGTTCAGTCCACAAACCATAAAGCATGTTTGCTTAAAGCCCATAGCAGAGTAGAGATCAGAAAAGAAATTACTTTACATTAAAAAAAAAATTAAAAGTTTAGATGAATTGTCATGACAGGTAAGGCTTTGAAAAAGAAACAAAACCTGTTTGGTAAGTTACGAACCAAGAGTCATCAGGAAATTCCAGTTCCACAGATGTTCTACCAGTACCGGAAGGGTCACTCTATTTGCTTTAACTTCCCTGGCTTTAAAAGGGATGTAGTGGCTTCTCACATTTATTCAACATTTACATTTTACTTTTTTGAGTAGTGGGGAAATGCTAAGGAAATGTGCATACTTTCTTAAATATTTTATTAATCTGATTTCTTACAGAGCACCCTGTCTTTCTAGGATTTTTTTTAGGTCTGAAATTACTCAGATATGTATTTCTATGAACAATGAATTTAGTGATAAACTCAGTCTCAGTATTGGCCATCTGTAATAGGTCTTTTCACTCCTTGGTGACTTCACTGACTTCAATCAGTGTTTCTGAATGCTGCTAAACATTCTGACTGCAAAAAAACCAACAGGATATTTGGATTTAGCCAAGTATAAATTTCAAACCACTGTAAGTTACTTTATTGTCCTGATTACAAGCTAGCTCCTTTTCTGTATACAAAAGGGAAAAAAACCCAACCCCCATCCCAAATGGTCACCCAACAGCAGCATTTCAGCCACAAGACCATCACATCAGTGATAATCTTGGAAGTCTTTTCCAAGCTAAACGATTCTGTGATTCTCTGAAATGACCCCTGGTTATCTAACCCTCTGTCCAGAAAGCTGCAGGGCCATGGCACAAACCTGTGTGCTCTGAGGCTCATCCCAGCACTTCTGCTGCCACTGCTTCCACAGCTGCTGCCATTGCCACATCCCTTCCCACATCACCCGCAGCAGGGGCAGCAACACCAGGCGAGGGCAGTAGCACTGGTGATGCCAGCAACAAGAGGGAAATCATCAAAAGGGACAGCAGGAGGGCAGAGGATCATATCAGCAGCAGGGGTGCCCAGAAAGGAATAAAACCAAACCTCAGTGTCAAATCAAGTGCTATGTAAGTAAGCTTATAATCAGAATAATGCAGCAAGCAGCAAATAGGCTTTAAAATTAATTGCACACAACATAATATACCACAATACTGGATTTAAACATATTTGTTTATAGCAAATGGCAACTATTTCTTTCACAACTTGAGTAAATAAGAGGCAATCACTGTGCCCTTCAAGAATGGGAATATGTCATGAACCATCCCAGTTCTCTTGTCTGCTTGCTGACACGCTGGGGTTGAAGTTTTCTGGGTCTAAATGCGAAACTTCTTTCCTAGATTTCTTAAAAATTTGACCTGTGTTTCTGCAGATGCTTTCCTGGGTAACTTATTTTAGTTTTAGGTCTAAGCCGTCGGCTGCCTATTATTTAGTCAGGTCTATTCTAAATGAACTGTAACTGTCCAGATGAAAATTATGGTTTTATTATGTACTATTTTCCCTGTAAGGGATTAGTCAAAGTGAAAATGGGTAGCAATTGTATCCTTTTTAATCATTTTGGCATCCCATCCAACTGTACTTATAGGCAGCACTGTCATGCTAGGCTGTTCTGGGCGCAGCATCGCAAACATTTGCCACATGCTGTGACTGTGAACCCTTCAAGGAAACAGGGGAGCCGACCTAACATAACAGGCACCACTGTTTGGAAGCAAGAAATAACACTTAGTCAACCTTCTGCTCTGGTTTTGGTGGAATACAGGTTCTCCATGTGCAGTCCCCTCAGGGATTGAGGGGATTGGACAGCCCTATGCTGTTATTTTACCCATGCAAATAGTTACAACCTATTGCTCACTTTACAGTGAGCTGCCTGAATTAGCATGGGTAGCCCTCAGGAAATGCTTATTACATTGAGCAGTGAATTCTCAATACTGTTTCTTGTCTGTTTTCATGGAATAGATCAGCTTCTACACCTCTCCTTTTAAATATGTTTATTTGTAAATACCTTGGCTCTCCCAAGTCTGAGACTCTAACCCAGCCAGCTCACTTCTTCTATCCGAAGGGAATTCACTGATGTAAAGGGCGTCTCAACTGACTATGACATGATCCTGAAGTCACTTTTGTTCACTTCAACCTGGAAATGAGGATTCAAAGCAAAATAATTATACAGGCCTGACTAAAATGACACAGGCTTTCCTCCTGTCTAAATGAATGTGAACAGCAGTAAAACTGGTGAAAAATAACAGCTCTGTTGAAAAGTCCTGAGCACATACCCATGGAAACTTTTAAGAGGCTAATAAATAAGACCATCTGAGTGAAAGAGGCTTTTATTCTCAGCTTGAGACTGCAGTAGGTGAAACTGATACACAGCCAAATAAGTATCAGGCACTCAGTAGAACTGGACTCTCTCATTTAGTAGTAGTTACTCCTGTCCTGAAGAAAAAAGCTTTAGCTAGTTTGTGATTAATATTGTATATTGATTTGGTGAGAGAACAATGAGGAAGAATTTAAAAGGTAGTTATGTCTGCCAGTTTGAAGAACTACTTTTCACATTTGATGAACAGAAGAGCGAACAGAAGACAGGGAGTTTTTGAAGAGAAAACCAGCTAACATGTGGAAATGTATGCATACTGGGAATGTCTGGAGGCAGGTACTGAGATAAGTAAGCCAGCTGAGGTTGCCTTTATGCTAGAGAGCATCACCAGTCAGTGGGCTCACCCTCCCACCACAGCCTCCAAGCCAGTGCACTCGCCTTTTAAAATATTACTGATTGTTAAATACAAATTTATACTACATCATAATGTGAGGATATCAATACTTTGCCAACACATGGCATCTTCCCTCTGCATGGCCCATCTTACACTGGTTAGTACTTACAAAAGAAAACATCTATCAATGCAAAAAAACCCCAGACTGGATTGTTTAATTTTGTTTTGACACTACTGATGTTACCCCATTTATAGCAATGAACAAAAGCACACATTTAGCTTTCTGAAAATTATACATTGAAATCCATGCAGACACAAAAGGTGTTACCTGACCATTTCAGTACTATTCAGATTATGACCACTATGCCCACAAATTAAATTTCATTCATTATTTGGTCAAAGTTACAAAAAATAAAGAAGGAGAACTACAGATGTAGTAAATGTAATACGTGAAGCAAAGCTTCATCCTAGCATTCATAAAGAGAGCTTCTGCTTACCAATATAAGTGTTTACATTTAAGGAAATGGGAGAGGTTAGCTGGTTGTTTTTAACTGCACACATTTGCATTGACTCATTCTGGAAAGTTTTTGTCAAGATGAGTATACACATACTAACTTGTACTACTTATCAGGTACTCCCCACCTACCAGTAGTAGAAATGCTAGCAAAACACTTTGGGGCATATTAGCTCTTCTACTTACAATAATAAATGGCTCCTTCCAGTCTTTGAAATGGAGGATTATTACTAAAAATAATAAGTAAATTGTCAGGGGATTGCAGGAGGTCTAGAAAAAAAATATAAAAACAACAGTATGATTCACCTTTTAGCTAAAGGAGTCCGAGTTCACTGCTCCAGTTAAGCAATCTCTTTTAAAAAATATAACAAAGTAAGTCTTCAGATTAGAAAGCAATTTGAAATACACTGTTTGTTTATCCAGACTATATTTAATCTCATGCTAAGCAGAGAGCTGTGTTACTTAATTCACCGTTGCTCCTAGGTGTAAGCAATGAATATTCAAGACTGGAACATGATGTTGTGCTGCTAAGCACCAAAGGCAGGTACAGTTGCTTATAAATGCAGTAAAGCATATGAATAAGTATATTGCTGAGAAAAATTTTAAGCTCTTTTATTACATCCTTTCATTTCTCTGCTTCACTTTCTACTTGAACTTTCTCTCTCCCATTGTTAAAATGTTACCTTAACGAAAAGAGAAGGATGAATCCATCCTCCTGAAGGTCTGAGACTGAGGCAAGGGGACAGGCTCTCTAGTTTGTAAGATTTTCATACAGTTGCATTTGAAAGGTCTTGGCTTAAAATGTGCTATGCCATTTGCTGCAGCACTAGAACAGCTACAGACTTACTTACCACACAAAGATCTTTTAAGAGTAATACACCTGATGTTTACCAAACACTGAGGCCTTCACAGACTGAATACTGGCAATGCATTTGGGGATCTCTTTCCCCAAACCTTCCTCTCCTTGGAACACAAGTAAAAGAAATAAACCATTAAAGGACACTTCACAGAAAGGGTAAGGAAGTAAGAGTGAAGCTAATACACAGAGTAATTGGAAAACTATGTAGCAAGTATCGAGATGTGAGAGTAGTGAAACTGAAAGAAGTCTCAGTGGGGAAGGGCAGAAAAATCTGCAACCACACTTTTCCTGGGGGATTTATATAGCTGTAGAAATTGAGCCAAGTAGTCTGAATTCAACAGTGTTGCCAGTAGCTACCACAGATTTGTTACTTGCTGTATTTCCCCCACCTCATAATAACCTGCTTGTCCCAGACAGAAGTACAGTTCAGCAAAACTGCAAACTTACAGGAGCTTGGTTAATTTTATTAAAACTATTTCCTGGGCTAAATCCAAGAGCTGATAGATACTGGGTAATGTTTCAAATTCAGGTATGTAAGAAAGCCACATGATTAAGTCCTGCAGTAATATTTTTACCAGGTAGCAGACTACTCCTGTATCATCCAGACCTGTCCAGAACTAGTTTTTATCTACTGGTAGCAACTTTCTCCTTAAGGAACACTGCAATAATAGGTAAAACAGTCTTTCCTAGATCTCACTACATTTAGAGTAGATTGTTGTGTTGTTCACAGAACAGTCAGAGAATGTAGGTGTGCACGTGTACTGGCCCTATGCTGTTATTTTACCTATGCAAATAGTTACAAGCTATTGCATACACTCCCAGAAATGCAAGACCACAGGGGAAGAGAAGGCTAATCCAGAAGGCTAGAGAGCTCAGGGAGGGGTGTGCAGGGGGATGGCAGCAGCAGGACAGTGTGCAGCCAGAGACCGCCAGTTAATCTGGCAGTGAGTGAAGAGGTGGTCAGATAAAACATTCACTGTGAACTAGCCTCTCTGCAGGCGACCTCGGGAAGCAGAAATATCCCAAGCCTGGTTTACGTAACCCAGTGGTGCGGAGAAGCCATTTTCTGCTGTAATCTGTGAGAGCTAGTTAGGCTTCTGTCTGTATGAGCCACGCAGGGTCTTGAAGGAGAATTCGTAAGAACAGAAACCGCCCCCCCCCTTCATTTATACATGTATTTCCTTTTAAACTGTGGCATGGCTCTACATGAAGAAGCTACCAACAGACATGGTCAGGTTTTCATTTTTCTTGTTAATACACCTAGAAAAATCTCAGCTCTTCAACCTGGATCACTAAATGACTAACTTGTATTTTTGATATCCCACGTTGTCCCGGTTTCTAGTTCTTGAATGATCTTGGAACAGCTGACAGAAACGTCCCTAAGATAAATGTCTGCTGATGACTGTAGCAGTTGATGACCATTACAAACACTTGAGTTTGCTGAGCCGAGGGAATGAACAGGCACCCGTAGCTTCTGCATGTTCAAAAGGATGTGCAGTCAAACTCCGTCCAATCTCTTGGATAGAGCTTATTAAATATTAAAAAAGGCCACTGAAGAATCACAGAATTTCAAAGTTATTCATATCAATATTGAGCTCAGGAAGGATATTTAAATAATCTGGCATTCTCTTTTCTAAATACATTAAAAATGCTTTTTGGTCTGCTCTTTTTAAATGAAGCAATTAGACTTGTTTGCTCTCTTTCTTCTCTATCAGGTGTTGTCAGGGATACTTGTGTTGACTTCCTTATTTGTGTTTGTTTAATGAAGACAGAACGTCCAGGCACCCAACAGGCTCAGCAATTTATAAAAGCAAAGTCCTAGGTGAAAGCAGCACAACATTACTCAAGATTTTCTGTCACATACACTTGCACCTCTCCATTTGTCTTCAGCTGAGTAGTTATAATCTACTGGACTAAGAGATACTCTGGTCATAAACCTTACCAACCAGAAACTCACAAATAACTCATACTCTACACAAAGAAGAATAATCTCAAAACCTGGTCTATTTATTGAGGTCCCAAAAATGAGAAAAACCACCTTAAGTGTTTTATTGCCCCTCCATCAATAGTATATAATGAAAGTGGAAGGATATAAGCAGTAGCAGAGCTATTAGTCATATTTCATTTTACCTATTTACATATTGTTAATTCTTGTCTATGCAGAGAACATCTCTCACATACACCTTCGGTCCTCCACAATATTAAGTACAACACACCTGATTTTGGAAAGACAGAGTAAGCATGAGTTTAGTTAAAATACATTGTATGATAACATTCTGAAGGGATGGGAACAATAATGATAACATGATGTTTGTTCCTGCCCAGGACGACAGGCTCCAACTCACCTTCTGGATTAGGAAGCCACCCAGTCGGGTTCAGGACTGTTTAAGTGCATGGAAGAGCAGAAGTGCCAGAGGAAAATATCAAGGAATATGCTCTCATTTTCCCTCACCAATAACTCTGAAGGGCTGTCACATATCTGCTCCTCCAGGCATACCACATGGATTAGTGGCATGACAATCAAGTTGGCTGAACAAGTTGCCAGTATATGGGGTAAGTTCCTTATGGCCTCCATGACAGGAGGAGTTCCCCAGAAATGGGGGAAGCTGTGAGCACCTGCAGAAGCTGAGTGGCCTTCATGCTTCCCCTTCAGTGGGAAAGAGGAGGTGCTGGAACCAACTGGGCATCTCACGGACTTCAGATCTGGATGTATGGAAGTGCAAAGTAACCCAAACTGGCAGCTTCTCCAAAGACTTATTTTTTCCCCCCTTCATTTACAAAATCTTTCTACAATTCACACTAAGAATGAAAAACTAAAAAAAAAAAAAAAAAAAGGCAGCAAGTAGCAGTGAGATGTTGTGTTACCAGATGTTGAATTATCAGTGAAATAAAGCCAAAACTACAACCAGAAACTCTGCATTTTTGCACTGTACCTAAAGAAATTCATAGATTTATCCTTTTGGGCATAAAAATGGTTGTATCCCTGGAACGGCTAACTTAACATCCATCACAGCATCAGGCAGCAGAGCAGCATAAAAGCTTGAATGGCATGAGGTGGAAGGAACCTTAATGATCATCTAGTTTCACCTGCCATGGACAGGGTCACCTTCCACCTGACCAGCTTGCTCAGAGCCCCATCCAACCTGGCCTTAAACACTTCCAAGGATGGGGCATTTGCAACTTCTCTGGACAACCTGTTCCAGTGCCTCACCACACTCACAGTAAAGAATTTTTTTAGTTACTGCTAAGCAGGGCTCACAGAGATTCAAGGCACTTTCTGCTCCTCCACCCATCCCACCAGCAAATGGGAGTGCACAAGGAGCTGGGAGGGGACACAGTTGGGACAGCTGAACCCAACTGACCAAAGCGATATCCCAGACCTGACCATATGGCATCACGGTCAGCATACAGAGCTGGGGAGTAGAAGAAAGAAGGGGCTGTGCTGTGTGTGTTCATGGTTTTTGTCTTTCCAAGGCACTGTTACATGTGATGGGGCTCTGCTTTCTTAGCAATGGCTGAACACCAGACCACAGGAAATGGTGAACAAATATACCATCACACAGTGACACCTTCAGGGCACGGCAGCTTCCCCACTGAGCACTGCTACTGATCTTGATAATAAAAGAATTCTCTCTCGAGCCAGTGTTTGGTTGGGATTTTTTTTACTTTCACATTGCATTTCTGGTCTCTGTTTTTCCTCTTTGGCACAGTTCAACTCCTATTCTGTTATTTCTCTACTGCAGCTACTTTCCACTATGAAACACTTTATTCCATACGCTGTCATAGTCCATCTTGCTCTTTTGTTTCTATATTTAATTTCTTTCCTAATTCACACTTATGATGTCTTCTGACTCATGCTTATTCAGTGTAAGTCACTAAGAAATGTGTAGAATTTTCTAAGTTCATGCAACATTTTCCATTTTTTCAGCTTTCTCCCCTGTGCTGTCTATACAAGGACTGAGTAGGTTTTATTTTAAACTGAGAGAAAACTAGATTAAGCCACTTACCTCCAGGGATTCCATAATTTCTTTAAATGAGGGGGAAAAAAGAACATTTGGAACAGAGCTCACTTGTGCTTCTTTTAAGTAAAGGCTTCAGGCAAACAGGCCTGCTATGTTTCAGCAGCTCTCCCCAAGGAGAATCAGAATTTGGAAGGAGGCTGGGGCCTCAAGCAGAAAGATGCTTACAACCCTACCTTCCCCCAGTAATTTCCCCGACCTGCCCTTCTAGTGTTCCTTTCTCTGATTTTAGCTGTGTCTTTACCCTTTTATTTACATCATCAAGGCCAAATCTCACATTAATATTCTCTGTGTTCTCTAGGTTGACTGTTTAAGGCAATGTTACTCATACTTCAAAGGGATGAAGACAGAAATAAAGTTTTATGGTCTTGATGGCTTGGTCTGTCCCAGAAAGCCAGCACTTCGTTTTCTGAGTCACTTTCATGGAGGGAATCTGCTTTACATACCAGACCTCAGGCAGCAGCATGGGAAGTACTCTGTGGATTATTTTCCTACCATTGCTGGAGGCTGCTTTGCTTGCTGCTTATTGAAATACATAATAGAGGCAAGAAGATAAGGTTTTGACATGTCTGATTTGAATTTTCTTTCAACTGATTCTATTTTAGTAGTGAGTTGTGACTTGGCTAAACAGATAATACTGGGAAGTGAAATAAAGAAAGAAATTTAATTCCTTTGAACATTGTGGCTTGACAATCTGAGAGTTCAGTAATTTTTCTGACTCACTAGATACTATATGAGAGACACTGCGCTTTTTTTTTTGCAACAGCAGCAGCCCACCATGGAGGTCACAGCTGGTCAACATAAACACAAAAGAAACTTCATCCTCTGCAGTCAGCATTTACTCCCAAGCCTGTTCACAGGTTACTAGTGTAGTGTTACGACAGGCACATGTGTCTATTGGTATGTCCCTCAAGACATGTAAAAATCATTCAGAAACAGTGCTGTGCTGCATTCAAATTACTTGTTCATGACACATATTGTCTTCAAATAACATTTCTTCCATCTTTACAATCCAAATATGATCCACCATAGCGATAACACAGTAAGGTGCGTTCCCACACCTAACGCAATTCTGGATTCAAGACCAAAATCTTCCTCCTTTGAAGCCAACAAAGACCTTGCTAACTGTGCTAGTGTATGTACCCTTTAGCACATGAAATAAATTTTTTCTAATAGTATTCATTTATTAAAAAGAAAATTGTAATTTTGCCTTTTGATTCCTGGTTTGCCTAAAAGACCAAGACACTGAATTTTCCAAAATGGAAAGAAAAATAAGGAGACTGCAAGTATACTTGTAGAATCAGTCCTGTGTTTTTCCTTAAAAATAATAACGGCTACAGGATCAGATACATAAAAAAGCCTGAATTAGTCTGCACTTTAAAATGTACTATTATGTACTGTAAAACGTGAGAGAGGTTCTGCCTTATTTCCACAAAGCTACATTTAACAGGGTTGTCTTAAGTTCAAGGAAAAAACAAGGAATAAAGAAAGGGTGGCAGGCTCAGGCTGTAGTTCCTTTCAGGTTCTCAAATTTGGCAGAGCTCAGCCCAGTCATATCTATTGCTCAGGTCGATGAACAAACCATAGAGTGACCAGGACTGCTGAGAACTCACTCTGTGAAAGCAGTAACTGACCACTTCTTCTGAAATGGGTGGATCTTTCTAGGAAAAATAACTGCAAGAACTAAGCACATAATTTTTAAAGAGACTCAGTACCTTTGCAAAGTAATTTGAGGGGGGGATAGCTTGTATTCTGTAGCAGTTGACCATTTGTCAAGGCAAAGACTACAGAACTGTAAACTGAAACAGTGCAAACAAAAATAGCTGGTATTTTAACTTCACAGTGCCATTCTTTGGTCTTCCCCTGAGCATGGACAGGTAATTGTCATCCCCTGTCTGCTGAGGTAGCTGTATTCTGCAATGGGAAGAGGGTGCCAGAGGGGTTGTGTGACTGAAGGAAAGGAACAATGAATGAGATGAAAAAAAGCAAATCTCCTCATGCTTGCTCTATTGGCTTCATCTATGCCAGGTAATACACAGACACCCCTCTTGCTTCTAGAAGTAATGAAATACGGCTGCACAGCTAACTCAATCTGACCTGTCTTTTATTCCCACTAGTGGCACTACTAGGAAATTGAGGGTCACTTCTAACACTTAAACTGAACATTTGGTAACCATCTGATAAATTTCCAAACCTATCAAAAGTCAAGGAACTATTTTCAACAAGCATGAAAGGTTTGTTTAATCCAACTTCTTTGACTTTGAAAAGGTCTAGGAGCACTCACAGAGCTGCTTCCAGGTGGGTGGCAATTAAGAAGCCACAGCTTATCCCCTTTTAATCTCATATCTGGTGCCTCACTAGCCAATGCTCAGCACAGCTCCAAAAGTCAGCCAGGTTTACTTAAAGCAGTGGCAGTATAAATTGACCCATTTGAAAGAGACTTATACTGGGATCTGAGTGGGCACAAGGTACCAAGCAGGTGACAGGACTCAATGCCCACCAGCTCTGACTCCTTCCTTCACTGTAGTCAATCAGGTTGTTAATCTGCTCAGGGTGGTTTCACAATCAGCCTCTTTCTGTCCCATAGCTTCTGTTTTCTGCCTACCATATGAGATGAGGACTGAGACTATCTGCGCATTTGATCTTTAGATAATAGCATGGACACAAATTAGAAAGCAATCCAAAGAGCTCCTTCTGCTTTCTTTCTGGAACAATACTGCTGGTATCAACAAAGCAAGGAGACATGGTGATGCAGATTAATATAATGAGACACAAAATTGACTCCATTTCAATTTTTGGAATACAGAGAATGGAAAGTAAAACAAAGTATTATGCAAAGTTATTATGCAAAGAACTGATCTGAACCAATCAAGTGTTTCCACGCACCCATGGAATAAAAAACCCCACAACTTGGAGCTGAAAGGAAATACTTCCAGTGGTGGGTTGCAATTCTTTATTTCTGGTTCATATGTATATATATCCATACAATGATACTAGATATCCTTGTATTGCTTAATCTATAATTTTAGTCAGCATAAGTATTTCAACAAAAAAAAAATAGCAACTATTAATTTATATATGATCTGAGCACTCTGACACACAGTAGAAAAAATCCATATATAAAAGCTTATATCTGTGCAATTATATGTACTGTATTTTTCTTTCAATAAACTACTGATTCAATATTGATACGTTATTGTTAGTATAATATAGAATTGCCATATCGTAACATTAAAAAACTTTTCAAAACATGTTAATAAGCAAAGGTAACCACACTTTGACCTTGCAATCATTTTTTAACCATCACATTGATGTCCCATTTTCTTTTAACCTGACATTTGGTTTAAACTTAAATTCCTTCCATCTCAGGTTGCCACTATTAGTCTGCCCATACTAATCATATTAACTCATGTATAACTTTGCTGTTTAGTAATTTCACACAAAGCTAACAGAATTAAATTTAACTCTGAGCTGACATCCACCACTAAAATCATGAATCTCTTATACTCCACATGAATGAAGATTTGTGTTGAACCTCTGCTTTGTGGTGAACTTCTCTTCTAGTGAAAACATTTCTCATCTATTGCATACGAGTCATTTGGCTTACCCTATGTGGCTTAAACTACTTGGCTACAAAATATGCAACTTCATGCTACCAAATGATTTTAATAGCTTAGATCTTGGTGAAGCTTAATTAGCATCTGGAAGTCAATACAAATATTAATCTGTACATAAAACATTATCCCCAATATACTAAGTGACAGCACTTTTATAAGGCAGACACAAGCCAGGATTCAAATATCTGAGAAAAGGGTGGAAACTACCAGATCCTAGTTTAGGACAAGGTTACAGAGCAGCAACAACGGTCAGCAGGATTAGGCCCTTCCCCTGTGAAAAGTTACAGGAACTGACAGAAAGACTCAGCAGACTAGCAAGTATGACAGAGATACCACCACTGAGCAAAGACTGCAGAGGGGCACGTGTATCAGTTTTCATGCTGGCCAGTAAGAGAGCATTCTTTTGCCATTCTGACAATTTTGTCAATCTTCATTGCAGTACCTGAACAACTATGCACAAATGACAGACGCTTGCTTGGTTGGTTGCAGGCTACCTTGCAAATACAGGACAGAAACTTACAGAGTTACAAATGTGCAAACCACAGAAAAAAACCATAAAACTTCTAAATGAAGGACAGAATAGAACTTTCAGTTTAATTCCTACTGAAAAAATGAAGGCTTATGCTGTCCCACCTCTGCTTGAACTTTATTTCCCAATAAATCCTTTGCTTGTCTTCTCTTTCATTAATAATTCTGAACTGAAAGCACGACTAGAGCCAGATCATACTTAAAAGGTGCAATTTATCTTGAATTGTTATGTCTAAGGATTTCTTTACAAAGTAAAGGATCCACAGATGTAATTCCAGGGCATATGAGAATCTTGTGGGGAAAAAAAAATTCAGAGTGTATGTAATAATATTACTTCCATCAGGACTTCCCAAAAGGCAGGTGAGTCAGCAGGTTTGGAAAGTCCATGTATGTGTTCATTAGGGAAGAGAAAGCATTAGTCATATTCTTGACTCTTGTCTTTTCAAAGCAGACAAACAGAAATCACTCGATAATTAATTTGCACTGTCCTGCAAAAGCACGGTCTCAGCAACTGCAGCTATTTTCCATTGAGTATTAGGACTTACTGTATCATCTTTTGTGCTAATACATAGGACAGCAGCAAACAAGAGATGCTTAGGGTTTTTCCTTTCCACGATTTTACTGCTGTCTTCTGTGACACAGACAATAAATAGCATTTTAAGATTTGGTTTTTTTATGGAATAGAAATACTTTGAACAATACTTTAATGTATATTCCCAACAAATGAGTATGACCCCCAACTTTCAGTTGTCAGTAAGAAATACTATTTGATTCATAATTAGAGAATTAATAGCCTTTACAATTGGAGACAGGAGGTCATTTGAAGATTTGTAACTTAAAAAAAAAGTGTTCTGGAAAAAAAAGACTTAGAAAGCAACAACAAATTAATGCTCCAAGGATTTTAGAAAATACGACAATCATTTACAGGATTAGCTGCTTCTAGAAAAACTATCCCTAAAATAAAGACACTAAATTATTAAAATAAAATTAATTTCAGTTACTCACTCATCCTCTGGGAAGGATGACTAATTATTATTTTTTAGTACATCACTCTTTTTTCTGACCAAATAAAAAAGTAATTTAATGAAGATGTACAGACTTTTCAGACAGCAAGAAACACAAATCCATAAAAGCATGAATTCTTTTTGTTGGAACGGACCTTAGGAATAATGCAATTTCAGCCCTTCTGCCTTGTGCAGGGACACCTTTCACTGGACAGGTTGCTCAAAGCCCAATCCAAGATGGCCTGTCAAATTCAAGAAAGTCCTGCATAATTTCTAGAATTATTTTTAAACAATAAAGTCGCTGCTGCTCTGTGACACAAGCAAACTAACACTTATTGTAACAATAACTATCGTGTTCAGCTATGCATTAACATTAATATGCTGAAGATAAAAATTTAAAAATCCCCATCCTCATTGACCTGTTCATGAGGCACACTGTTGGTAAAATGGTATCCTTTTAAACAGAAATTGCACACACACACATAGAAACCAATGCTAGATGATATAGCTTTCTTAATGAAAACTGTTTCTGGAAACAACACAAATAACCAGGCCCAAAAATTCTGCTGTCCATGCAATAGGACTGGCCCTTTTGGTCTTCTTGAATTGCTGAATGACAGGGAAAATTTATAAACCAAATGCAGTTGACCAAATCACTTATTGTACAGCGTGGTTGTGATTGTCTGGTTGACGAAAATCCATGTGAACCCTCTTCTTCAAATGCCTGGCAATGATGCTTTTTATTTCAGGGTCATGTTGATGCTATTTTTAAAGACAAAACAACAAAAGAACAACAACAAATTAATCAGTGTTACGAAAACACATGGCTAGTCACTTCCCCAATCCTGAGCTCCCACAGTGTTGAGCAGCCTCATCTCTCAATTACTTCAAAGCAGCAGTGTGAAATAACTTACACTCATCCTACCTACCATCTATGACAGTACACACCTTAGTAAGTTCTGTTACTGTTTCACTGAAATTAGTAACTACTTTTCCAGCAATTCCAGCCTGAAGTAGATACCAGATGGGAGAAGATCCATGGATGGAATGACACAACAGCATGGCAGGAATGAGTGCCCCTAAAAGTGTTCCTAGGAGTACAGTTTTGCAAATCACATGTCATCAAGCACTTTAGAAGTATTGTTTAGAGTACGAAGTTGTCTTCATAAATGTTGCCTCAAGACAGCATCTTCCTTAAAGAATACTTAATTTAAGGTTTCCTCAATATTTATATACTGTTACACAATGCACAGGGTTCTTTTACTGTGAATTATTTTATAATTTTTTTGTAAAAGTCATGAGGAAGTGCAAGGAGTTGAAGAAAACAGAACACAAGGGAGCATGACAATAGACAAAAGCCTTTGGAATAGTACAAAAAAGACCACAGAAGCAAACTAAGAGCTGGGCAGACTCCAGAGATGTTTCAGCAGAAAGCATACAGAAGAAAAGTCTGTGTAAAACTGCTGTTCTCAGTGTGAAGGGATTTACATGGGAAAATCCTATTTCCTGAGGAAATGACACAAGAAATGAGAAATATGTTCACAGGAAAATTACTGTCACTTCTGAAGAAAGATTCATATTTACGCATAGAAAATAAATACCAAAAATTAAGTTTACCTTGCCTTCAACTATATTTATTTAAAATAAATATAAATTCTCTTCTCATGTTGCTTTTTGCTGCCCAGCTTATCTTATGAGAAAACCAGGAAAATTGTTCAGGCCACAAATCATAAATAAATAGTCTTCAACATGTAATTTTCTGTTCTTATACCTTGAAAAACAATACTCATATTGACTCATTATAGGATGAAACTGTCTGAGGAACAAAAAAAGATGTTCAGAGATATAATCTTAACCAGTCCAGGAATCAGGAATTTAGCTTAAGCTTCTAAGGTATCAGGTATGACAGTGTGACAGCTTGCTAGAGTACTGTTTTGGGTTTTTTTAAGTGAAAACCAAAGTTCCAATTTGCTTATGGAACTTTTTGCCACATGTACTTCTAATTATTTACCTGTTCATTAATACTCATGCTATTGATGTACTCTTTTACTGAGCAGTCAGGTTTACTGTATGGTATTTCCTGAACAACATTCCAGTGTATTTATTTCTACACACCAGTCAGACAGGTAGGACAGCAAAGTCCTCAGTCACTCCTGCCCTGTGCACACACTTTGCTGCAGTGGCTCCTTCTCCTGACACGCTGTTCTAGCAATGAACTGCTAGGGCTTGTGTGACACACTACAGCTACAAACCCTCTCACTGACGAACAGTAAGAGCAGTGCAGGACTTTCCATTTTCATACTTCTGTTATGGTATCAGACAGAGGAACGGCACAGCAGAGGACTGACACTCCCATTTCCAAGGGAACCAGTCCATTTTTAAAAGGAAAAGATGTAAAGATGCTTGAGATTTAGTCAGGAAAATAATTATGGAAGAAGCTGAGAAGCAAAAAAGCAAAGAGAAGGCAGATGTCAAGAGCATGGCTCAGAAAACAAAGTAAAACTCAAGACTTCTTAATCTCTGAATGAGAATGGCAAATTCACCACTTTACTTTTAATTGAGGATAATCCATGGGACCATCTTCACTCCGATCACACTGCACTTTTTCTATCTGTTTTTAACATAATTTAACCTGAATATTCTCAGGCTAAAAATTTTATCTCTCTCTGCTTGGAAATGGTCAAGGACACTTCAAACACATTTGCAATGCAACACAAATATAATAAATCTTAAGTATATAATAAATTATATAGAATACAAATATAATATAATTCAGCGCTTTTTCCGCTTATACATGTTGTTCCTGAATATTACCACAAAAGTATTTAGGTCTCCAAAAAGCTTTATGAAGTCTACCCAGCCTCAGTTCCTAGCAGCATGGTTGTAAAATAAGGTTAAAATGTAGTGACAGTATTAGGCATAAATTCTTACTTCTGCTCCATCGAAGTCATTTCTGGATCATTTGAGAGGCAGCTAGTTCTGGATACAAGGAAAAAGATGAGTAAACATTTATTCTGTGTTTATTTCCTTCTCCTTTTAAATATGACATCAAATTTGGGGATGTAATAACTAACTGTAGTGAGTATCTTTGACAGCACAAACACACAAATGTTGCTGTTAGGAAAGTAGGGATCTTAGTGCCCATAACATACATTAGTTTAAGTAACAAATTTTTGTAAGTAATTTGTTTAAGTTGGGGAAGGGAAATGCACTACAGTGACTTCATACATCCAACAACAACAATAATCAGTGATGCCTCATATGAATATTTAGTTCCCCTGTCACTTGCTATGCTGCAGCCTCTACTATTTTAAATGGAGTAACAGGAAAGCAGCTTTCTTCCATAGAGTTTTCATTGTCACATATACAGTGCATTTGAAAACGTTTGAAAAGACGGGATACAAGTTGCATTTCAAGGTTGGGTAGGCCTCTTTGTTTAACAAAGTAGTCAGGTGATATCAGGTAACTACTTATGCGCACTTACAGCTTCTGAGGCAGTATAACTGCTAGGAAAAAAAAAGCAGTGGCCAGCATTTTGGATATTTTTCTGTGGTTGTTTTAGAAACTAACCTCAAAAGAATTGGAGGAAAATGTGTACTGCAAAAGAAGAAACTTTAGGAAAAACTACAGCAAAGAAGAAGCTGTAAGATAAAAATCCTGAGGTGCATAAGCAAAAGGAAGGAAACTGGAAAGAAACTTCAAAACCTAAAATCTTTAGTTACAAAAACCTCAAGGGAAAATGTTGTACTAGAACCAAAAGACACAGACTCCTGCTATGGAATTTTGTGTACAATGCACACATGAGGAAAGAGCACTGGATACTTTCTAAGCTCTGCTCTGTGAGTCAAGGATTGTCTATTTCCAGGTAAGGATTTCTGTGGTACTCTACACCATACTGTCTCAAATATATTCAAGTCAAAGTGCTCAAAGAGTTAGCAGTTTAAAGTATGAATCATCAGCTTACACTGATTTATTAAGTGACCACAGACAACACAGTATTAATATCAAGTACTAATTCCCTGGCCTATCCAGGCAACACTGGAAAGATAGGAGAATTAATGTACCTACCTTAACTGAGAATGAGCTACAATAGCTAGCCCTAATTTAGTAAATAGTAAAAAAAAAATTGTAAAAAGAACTACCTCTTAAAAACTGTATGAATCATAAATGGTGATGGGTAGAAAATATTTAATCATCCATTTTAATGGAGTAATAAGTTGTTTCAGTCATTCCCATGACCATAGAAACAAACATCAAAAAACATTAAAAATATTTTTATAGTGTAAGAGTATGATTATTTATTACTGAGACCCAGCAGTACAAAGCAGGCTGCTCTTAGTGAGAGGGGAAGTCAATTCACTAATGGGGCAACAGTAATTGAACACCGTAATTGAAACTACAAGCTGACTGTTGTACCAAACACAATGTACTACTACATTCAAGCAATTCCTGTGAAACAATATAATGACAGCATCCAGCTGAAAGCTATCTTACTTAGCTGTTTCTGAAGCTTCCCTCAGCTCTTCATCCAGTCTGCATGAGTAAAAGTTATTGATATAAAGAAACAGAGAAGCAAGCACAGCATAAGAGTGAAGCAGGGCAATAGCAGAGCAAAGAACAAATACAGTACATGCTTCTAAAATAGGCACCCAGTAGGACTTAGGGCACTCTGACCCTAAAGCTCTTCCGTTCAGTATGATACCATTTATCCCTGTGCTCAACACACCTTAAATACGTAACTCCTTATTTAGCTCGTTTCGAGGGAGAGACAGAGAAGCAGCAGGGGTCTGAGGCATGCCCAGTGGACAGAGCTGAAAGCATCCAGTTGCTCTATCAGATCATGTTAAACTAGCTGCAGCCTGGGCCAAGTCAAGGACGTTTACAGTTCAGTGAGTTTTATTCGCAAGGGAGGCTGATCTCAACAGCTTGAAGGCCAAAGTAAGATTCCACATCATGCAAGTCCTCTCTCATTCAGCTGTTGAGGTCGCCTGCAGGTGAAAAGCTGTCACACAGATTCACTCCATTATGAGCAGCAGCATGGGCTAGAAAGCAAGTTTTACCTCATTCTTCTCTTAATACACTTCTCTTCATCATATCTTACAAGATAACAGTGGATGAAGGAAGAGAAAAGATGTACAAGTTCATATGGTATAAGCATATTGTATTCCACTTCACTAAAAACTACCAAACAACCACGCAACTCAAATTCTAGCATAATCCTATGTACTTTCTAAAGGTGGGATTCTTCTTGACCATAGGTGATATATGTTTTCTTGTCAGTGGAGCAATTATGAAGTCAAATGATAAATTGTACTTTTCTACAGGAATCTCTCTCAATTTGCAGCAGAAGGGAAGCTCTGAGCTGAACACTACTCTTCTCCCTGTGGCACAGGAATAACCACTCACAAGTGCCTTGAATGCATGCACACAGACATTAAATCTTGTTATGACAACATCTTGAAATGCTTGCCACCAGTGGGCACGATTGTCATTTTTCCAGTTCTGTCTTTTTCAGCATCATCTGGCTGCTGATGACATGAAGCAGGCAGTCCCCTAAAATTTCTTAAGTTTCTTTGCTACTGGTGCTGTGATCATTTCACCTTTGGTCTGAGGGTGAATGGATTTTTCAAACATTTTTAAGTCTACAGGGAAATAAAAATGTATGTAAGACAGATGTGTGTACTGCCAGAGTGTACTGCCAGAGTGTAACAGTAAAACACAGCAAGGAAACAGAGACAGAAACTCACTGAGTATCACGTTAAGGTTTCTATCAAAGGGAACTATAAGAAATTAAAATGTGAAACTCACTGAGTATCACGTTAAGGTTTCTATCAAAGGGAACTATAAGAAATTAAAATGTTTACAGGAATCAAAAGAGAGAGGGAGGGAGGGAGAGAGAGACGGAGGAAGGGAGGGAGGGAAGAAGGGAAGGACGGAGGGAAGGAAGGAGGGAGGGAGGCACGAAAAGGAGAAATTGTTAGGGAGGTTAGAACATCTTTGTCAGTTGATCAACAGTCTAGTCTCCACTCCACATTCTTAGCATCACTCCACCTCTAAAGAAGTTATAGCAGTAAATGAAGGTGAGAGTCTCTATGACCCCTGATTTCACAACTGTAATTTAATTTTTTCACAACTGCTATTGCCAGAACTGAACTTTCCACTTGCTTCCTGGCATTACACCACCAGCTCGACAAAAGAAATTGCTTTACAATTATTGCTTCACAATTACTGTGAGACAGGTGTGAAAACTCCTGCCTGAGTCAAAGAGACAGCTTTGACAGCTCCAAAAGCTATCACTGACCAATCATAATGAAAATACAACCATACTTGTGTATCTACTCATCAAACTACCTTCTAGAACAGCCCGTTCAAAACCTGGGACATTTTATAGAAAGAACAATTTAAAAAATTAATTCCTAAACATCATATCTTTTGAATAATAACTACATGAAAACCATGATTGTTTTCAGTCACATTTTCAGTCTTAGTATACCATTTCTTTCTGTTGTTTTCAGGTCTGAAAAAAAGTCAGCTGAGGTGAGCATTACCAATCAACTTCCCACAATGTTTTAATAGGTATTTTTCTTTAGAAACGCCTGTATTTAAAAAGCCTCTACATATAAGTAGCAAGAACTAAGAAACTATCTTTCTGTGGTAGAGGATTTAACCATGAAAATTGACAAGATAAGGAACAGTAAACCTATGGAATTTCAGTGGTCTTCTATTGAACAGGCTATCTTTTAATTATTTTTTCTGTTCAAAGCCTTGCATTACTAAAACTTGAAAACATTTTAACTTAGATATTGATAAAAGTTATGAAAAAATATGGCATAGATGATACCTCAGGAAAGGTCAAACTATTTTCCCACCCCCCCTAGAAGTAAATATTGTGTTTTGTGTTTCCATTACATAGTGGTCTCCTGCTTCTGAGTTTGACAGTGAAATGTTTGTGGAACAGCACATAAGCATTTTTAACAGTATCAGGAAAGCGCTGTTTTTCTTACAGACTTAAACACTATTATTAGTTCATGGAAACAGTTTCTATTAAAATAAGGACATGCTTACTGTAGATTACTTACTTGACAATACTATCTGGTATATGCACACATTCCATTGGAATCATCTCACGAAGCTCTGCCAATGTGTGGACGTACTGTATCTTACTGCTGAACTTAGAGCTGAAACACAGAAAAAACTGTATTAATTGACTTTGCCCCCCAATATTTTATGACGTACTAAAACCAAATGAAGGAATGTATTAAATATATTAAATAATTAAGCATTTGGATATTCGTATTTCAGAGTGAGAGACTGGACTGTTAATGACTAAGATTCAAACAATTCACCCACCACAGCTCAGAAATGTAAGGGAAGATGCTGGTAAGACGCAAATCCTGTGAGGTGGGATAGTGGTTTTTATCATGTCAATGTCCTCCCTGATATGATGGCCCAGATGTGAAAGTCCCCTCTGGGAAAGAACCAGGACATTCACACATAGCCTGAAGGTATTCACCCCTGACATAACTGGTGGGCCATAACTGACTCAACTTCGCTGATGTAAAAGGCAGCTGTAACATCTTAGAAAGTGTCATAAACTATAGAAGACTCCTGAAGTCCTGTGATCCAAAGTATTACATCATCCAGTGTAAAACTCCTCACCCCAGGCAAGGTACCTGGGCATTCCCACCTGGACTTGAGTATGAACCCAGGGGACTCTGTGTTTTGTGGGCTACCTACACTCAATCAAGACAGTGACCATCACTTTGACAACACCAGAACCCTCAACACCAAGAAGACCAGAAGAAGAGGACCAATGGGATGCCATCAGGATCCAGAGAGTGAAGATATTTTTTCTACTTAATCTGCCTCTGTGTGTCATGCTCTTCTCCTCTCTCCCCACTCTCCTCTTTTCCATCTCCTTCTATCTCTCTCTCACATTTACTGCTAAATAAAAGTCTGTACTCCTGATTTCAGCATATGGTCTTGTTTGCACCTTAATCTGCACAGAGAAATCTCTCTAGTTATTTTAATAACCATATCTTAACAGAGTTCAGATGATCATGAGCCTACCTGCATTCTAATGAGATTGAAATCAAGTCTACACCTTGCGCTGTTCCTTCCTTAGATTGAATTACGGTATTTAGAACAAAATCAAAAATTGTAATGCCTACATACTAGACAACATGGTTAGTTTTACAGTTCAAAGGAAATGTGTTAGATTTCGGAAAATAATCAAATCCCTTACAGACTACTTACATGTAAAAAGGGATGGGAAGCATTCACTTAACATAAAAATAATCATAATGATGGTTATCAAGTGATCATGATGACTCAGCATTTCTATTTTACACCAATTCTCAATCAAACATAATAAAACTCAATTTCATCATTTGTTCAGATGAGTACAGATCTGATTGTGTCTATTCTTACAGCAGGGCCTTTTAATAAGGAAATACCTTGTTTATTTCAGCTGTGCTATGATTCATTTTTTGTGCTTGAAAAATGATCACTTGGAAACAGGCCAAATTGTTCAGAAAACACACTTAAAAACTTGAGGCTATTCCCTTTTCTAACCTAAGTTACTTGACATGTGTGAGGTTATGAGAAATCTTTCTCATTTGGCTCATAAAGCAAGTTTTCAAATTTAGCTCTGATGGTCTTTAGGTCATCTTATAACATCAGTAACAGTGACAAACTCACACTGACCATACATGTTAAGTGTAGGTCATGAAAAACAGAACATATTCTGTCTCTTTAGCACTGATCTGCAGGTATAGCCAGACAACATGCAGCCTGTGAAATAGCTCTGAGCAGAAGGTTACTGCCTCTCCCGTCAACATATGCTCTCAATAAGGTGAAGTGAGACAACTGAAACAGGAACACGTGAAGGTGCTGTGAATAGTTTTTTAGGTCATTCATTGTAATTAGTCTCTACACCCGAGTAGCATCATTAGGCACACACACTGGATGATACCAGTGGTTACATTTCAGTTCCAAGAATCACTCACAATTGTCCAGTCAAAGCACGGTAACATACAGGTAATTCTTAGCATTTTATACAACATGTTGATCGTAGTCTATAGCCTCAGAACTGCCACATAAAGTAACTTGGCAAGCTGCAAGCCAGCCAGAAGCTTCTAAATACAGGGAGAAGGGACTAAAAAAATCTTTCAAAGGGTAGTTTTTCCTCTTGAGGATTCTTCTGGGTCCACTAATTCCACTACAGTGACTGATTTCTAAGTAATTCCTTCATGTGGGAGTCAGTGTATGGTCATCCCAAATATATGACCAAGATAAGTCCTCGTTTCTTCCAGATTTTAGGGAAAGCATGCTGCCAGTAGCGGTAACTTTTCATTATTTAAAGATTTCCATCAAATGCCAAGTATGTTTCACAGATACTTGTTTTATTATAAACCTAATTTCTTACTTAGCACAGCTCAAATGATTTTTGGAGTGAATATCCAGTTCTAAAAAAGTATCTATCTCTGCTGCCTCTAGTTCTTTCATTCTGTGTATTCAGACAATAGTTTGTCAGTCAAGATGAGAACCAGACTCCACCGAATTTTCTTGCCAATTTTTGAGGTAGAATTGAGATAGAGTTGAGGCAGACTTGAGGGTAGCACACCCTCAGTGACTTGACTGTCCCTTGCCATTTTGTTGTCTTTCAGGTTCTCGATTTCTACTTGTGTTTAGTCTCACATCTCAGCTGCAATACAATTAAAATTATGCTACTCATCTTTAGCTATCTCACTGAAATCTCTACTAGCCTTGTGGCAAACTAATTTCTTATTCTAAAATCCCCACTGTGCCTGTGAGGTGTTTGAGCAACAGCTCAGGGTTAGCAAACTAAGCTATAGCCATTGGCCTTCAATCAAATCAAGTTTTTATCTCCTTACATTGCTTAGCCTTTTTCATGCCTCCTGAAGTTGTTTAGGGAAGGGAAGGGAAGCTTTCTTATAATATTCTTCTGTCCTTGGTAAGGGTTAAATTATTTCATGTTGTCCTCCACAAAAGTCACTCTAGCCATGTGTCCTTTTCCAGCTCCTATTTGCACTTCACTTTCTTCTTGCACAGAGACTCAATCTACTTGTCCGAGATGGTCTCTAGCATGTCTAGTTTTGTACCACTGATTTGCCTTGCCAAATTATTTAGAGTGAATGTCTTCTCCTGTTTGGCAATGAAAAATCTCTAATCACTGCTGCTTAGTATGGTCATTTTGAATAAATGACTAATGAATTGAACCAGACATGACTTTAAAAAAAATGAACTGTACTTCATTTCTGGGAGCAAATAGGATGGCAACAGAAATATCTCAGACATAAAATGTAACTCAGTGAATCCTCACAACTACTGCTGATAATTGCAAGTATTGTTTCCATGTTACTCTGGTATTTTGAATTGCCACTTTCTATTTGGGGTCTTAAAGACACCACATCTAGAAAGGAGCTTCATTATGACACTGCCTGGTGCACTTTGGCAGCAACTAGATGACTCACATGCTTCCCCATCCCAGTGTCACCCTGTTAGGACAGAGCACCCTGTGACAAGACATTTCCAGTGTCTTCACCTGCAGTCTGTGAGTAGAACTCCCTGAGATCTGTCATGACATATGCAATTTGCTGTGTGGCTTCTGTAGACGGTGCTTCTTCTCTTGCCTGAAGCAACTGTTTTATACCTGTCAGTCTGCTCTCCCTGATTTCAGCATTTCAACTGAATAATTGCCTATCTTCTGCAGCAAGTGGGAGTTTGAAGTTGGCAACGTTTTTTTTAAATTATTTTTTTACTAATCAAAGCATTATTTTTGACAGCATTAATCCTTTTTTGAAACCAACTCCTATGAATTCCTATGCATTCAAATACCTCAGGGTGCAGGCAGCCCTCTTGTACGAGCAGCAACTAATTTTTTTAAAATCCAGAACTGTAGCTTAATCCTGTTCTGTAGCCAGGATTTTTTAAATCAAGTGATTATCATTACATGCAGCCCCCTTTTCTACATGCCTTTTATCTGTGCTCTGAACAAAGACAATTTTAAGGGACTGAATTTCCAGTTTTAAATATGTATACGGATTTACAAAACTATGCCTATGACATCTGCAACTAGATACTCATATAAATAACTTTTTTACCCCCCACTAACTTTAGGAAAGTGAAATTCAAGTGCCAAAATCCCAACATGAGCTATAAAATGAGCACTCCTCAATGAAAGATTAACAGCCATGTTTGATAATTTAGGGTGCTTATGTATTCTTAGGGACATAGAAAATCACTGGTATTCATTACATACCTTATAAAAGGTCGTGTCACAGCCAGAATTGTCCTGATAAACCATGATGGATGAACAATAATAAATGATTTCAAATTCTTCCGCAATCTAAGTAAAAAAGCAATGGTGTCTTAAAAAACTAGAAAGACCCACAAGACATACACAAAGATCATGTAAACTAAACTCTGGCATACAGGTGAGTTACAGAAATGTTTAAAATTAAGGTGTTTAAAATAATGGCTGCGAATCAGACAGGAAAATACTACTTACCGTCGATCAATCATCTGATAACATTTTTTCATCCAACCCAGTCCAGGCATCCTTCTTCTTGGTGTTGCTCCATTCAAGTAGACAATCATATAGTCTTCAGCTACCATCAGCTCTAAGGTACTGATTACGTAACTGATAAAAGTACAGATGTCAGTGAGCACATACTGTACGTTATCTGCTTAAGCCCAAACTGTATTAATCTACTAGGAATAAATCAAGGCAGACTAAGCAATTTATGACAAGACAGGCTGTTCTCTTCCTTTAAACCAAAACAAACAATTAGCACTGGTCACCATGGCACCTGTAGGTGTATAACTAGAAAACCACAGTCCTACCTGCATCCTCAAAAAGATGTGGTTTCCCCCACAAAAACAGAGTTTCAGAGTGAGTTTTCAAACCTCACTGGTGATTTTCCTTTTTCTTAAAATCATGAAATTTTGGAAGGGAGAACATGCCAGGATCACGTGAAGTCCTAGGACCTTCTAAAATTAACTGTTGAGAAACACGTATTTGCTATTTTAATCATCAAGTTTGTTCAATACAAAAATGAAAGGTGTCAGAAGATACTTGTTTACAGTTCCTGTGATCCTCACACTACTGTTACCGAGTCTGGAATATACACACACTTGGAAACTCATGGCTAATAAAATTTGTCCACCAACCTGACTTCTGATGGGACAGAGCACTCCACGACATCACTTCATTTTGTGAGCAAAACACACCCAACATTCATTAAGACACAGTGCTCTTGAGGCCAAATTCATCCTACCTAAAAGAGCACACTACTGATTCAAATAAGAGGACAGTTTTAAATTATTGTTTGGGACTATCTATGCAGGTGTTCCACTCAGCAGTCCCTACCTCAGCTGAAAGCTGATCATCACAGGAATGTTCAAATTGTTCTCTCTGTGACCTAGCCTCAAGGCATGCCTATGTAAAAACTAGAATGAAAGACCACAAGTCACACCTTAAAAACCTGAATGCCTGAGTGGCTCACTACAAAAGGCAGGTCTATCCCTAATTATAATGGCCACTTTCACAGGTATGGGAATGCCTCACTATCTAATCAGACCCTTAAATTCCTTAGGATGCAATGTCTTTAAAAGAATTGAAGGAAATCTAGTTCTCACCAAAGAGAGTGATATTTTACCTGGGTATAAAGTAGGCAGCCATTAACTAGACCAGTTCCATGCACTGGGTAAATCCCATCTAAATCACTACTCCTCCAAAGAGTTTCACTGCTCTTTCTTACCTTGCAGTTGTGCATTCCCTGCTTTTGCTTGACATTTGTAAAAGCTTATGTTTAATTGTGAAATAGGAAAACAAGGGATTGCCTGAACATTCTGATGCATAAAGCTTAATTTAATAGCTACTTTAATAAAGCTCCTGACTATCTGACAGGTTATGAGATTAGCTTTTCCCACAGGGCACAACATCTAGTGCTTTAAAGGCACTTAAACACCGAAACATACAGAAGTAAGTATGCATTAAAACACTGCAAGTCTTTCAGTTATAGAAACAGTGTCAAAAACGTCTGTATCTACTAACTCCAAAGGGAATTGTGAATCTTATGAAGAATAAGTTATAGTAAGAACAATCATGCATATTTCTCATCAGGAATAAGAAGAGTATTTTGACAAAAATGAATCTCTGCTAGTTTTTTAGTCAGATCTCACTTGTGGAGGCTGGTGGGCCGTCGTGTCAAAAGACTCAACCAATTCAGTGATGGGATAGTCCCTAGGACCCTCCCCAAGGTTAGGGTGAGAGAAAAGGCTTCCCCCAGGATGCTTTGCCCCATTATGTTGATGTACCCCTGTTCGGTTTCCCTGTTTGGCCCGTTGGCCTCCCTGCCCCTTTATGCCCTATATGTCCTGGTTCTGGAAAGTTCTCCCTTCCCTGTTCCCCCATTGGCCCCTGCCCCATCACCCCTCCCTCCGAGCGTTCTTATTGGTTCCCTTACCCTAACCCCGCCTATGCACCACCCCTGTGCCCTCACACTATTGGCCCCTGACACTTTCCCGCCCCCATACTTTAACCCTGACCCCCAGCCATTGTGCTGTTCTTCGTCCCTGGACTCTTTTCAGCTTTGATCTTCAATAAAGCCCTCAGACTCCAAACGAAGAACCCCTCCCACCTCTTTGTCTCCGTGAGCTGTCTGGTTTATGTGTGTGCCTGATCCTCATACCCCCACACCTTCCAGCCCTTTATTAAGAGGCGCAGCAACACTCACTTATCTCAAATACTTTCATTCAACGGCTCTTATGCAATGTTGGTTGAATTAGACCATCTGCTATTTTAAGGATGCTGAGCTCCCTTGCAAACCTTACCTATCTAGTAAATTCTTATTATTTGGTTATAATGGCAATTTCTTTATTATTTGAAAAGATGGACAGAATTTTTCTCATTGAATAGAACAGTTCATTCACACAGAAAGCAAAGTGCTGGTTTGTTTTCAAAGTGCAGTTTTTCAAGTTGAGATTATTTTTAAAAAATCTTAATTTATAGACTGTTTCAGACAGCCATAAATTAAACAGCAGACTTTTTTGTGTGGTTCTGCATTATGTAAAAGAACTGCTATAGAAGCTATTTCAAGCATTTTCATCCAAACTCAACCGTTCAAACACAATTGTACAGGGTTAGTTAATATAACAAATAAGAAGAAGGTAATTGGAAATGTGAAAGAAATCCAGATGGGAAAGCAACTGCAAAGCTCAGGAGCAACTGAGGATAGTTGTTAATCAGAAACTGGAGGCAGCTTATATGCTGCACGCACATGATTATCTATCAGAAACATGCTGTATAAAAAATGAAAAGAGATTCTGTGATGTGCAGGTCTCTCCAAATCCCTATATAATTCAATAGTAAAGAATTACCAAATATTTAAATATATTAGTTATTGCACATGTAGTAAACTGTTTCACTCTCTCTATTTCCATGCAATTAGTAGACCTAGAACTGAAAGAAAGGGGTGAACTAACTTTCCTGTTTCTTCTTGTGTTACACAGAGCCAACAGTCTATAAGTCTTAAAATAAGCTGCAGGTTCACAGACAATATGAACTCTTATTTATCTTAGTACTCCAGAAAAAGCAACCTATAAAATCGACTTTGGCAATAACCTCAGGCCACGTGGAAAAGGCTCTTAAGGCTTTCTCTGCAAAGTCCATTTACCCCTAGCTCTATCTGAACAAGGTTCTCGGGTGAAGACAAAGAACAACTGTTGACTGTCAGTCACAGTTACACTTAGCTTTGTTCCCTACTTACCAAGATAAAATCACTGTAGCAATTCCCTTCTCCCTTCTAAATCACTGGGCATTGTGTATGTCAGTTACGTAGGTAGTTACTGAATTCTTAGAGGCTCGACCACACAAATGGTATCAGTTGTTCTGACCAGACACTAAAAACAATGTTGATTTTCACAGATAGAGACAAAGGCACTGGCTGCCAACAAGTGCATCTTCAAGGACTAGAATATTAAGGAGACCTGGGCCTGTGCTCTCAGTGCTTTGTAAGCTGCGAATGGCAAAGGCTAGATCTCCTGTCAGCTTTAGAAACAACTTACGCGGTTTTAGAACAGAAAACACTGGAATGATTGATTTTTTAACAGCTCTAAGTAGAAGTAGCTGAAGGCACTTCAGGAGAGTGCTGCCTTTAAAATTTCTGGCTGCCAAACCAAACCATTAGAGGTAATTTTCCTGTTATATATTTGGGGTTATGTAGCCAAATTTGTGCCCTGCTCAACTGGCCCCTGTCACTTCTAGCTGAATCAGAAGCAGCTGGAGTCAGGAAGCATCCTTAGAGCTGCTTGTGTCAGCAACTGCCATTTATCCTGCATTTTAAAAACAAGTGTCAAAAACGACCCTGTGACTTCTAAACCCAGCAGAACATACATTAAAAATATATACATCATGATAATATATAATAAACAATCAACAGTGAAAAACAGTCTGATGGTCTAAGCCCCTGCTGGTTGTTCTCAGCAAGAGGTGGAAATCATTAGCGAAATAGTGCAAATAATGTAGCCTCAACAAGTTGAAGATACTGCATCCCTTGACATTTAGGGAGATACTACAGTCATATTTGGTCCTGACAAATACACCTTAATTTTGGGGGGTGAGTAGGTAAACAACACGAAAATAATATTCCACTGAGCAGTTTATCTAAAACTGCTATTTTCCTTGTCACTCCTCTTCTAATGATCAAAATTACCTCTTAAGTAAAGACTTGTTACCTCTCACTGCATAATTATGAGTACTAACTCAAAAGACTCTGTCACATTGCTCACATATCACTCACAGGAAAAGGTTTTCCATGACATAGTTGTAATCAGCTCGACAGCTGTCTGGCAAGAAGCATGCTGCAAACACAATGATAGCATTCAGACCATCACCATAGTATCCTGTGGAAAAAAACGAACAGGCATTTTTATCTTGGTCAAAGGCTTTTAACAGGATAAATTTTATAAGAAATCTCAGAGTACTGTAATAGAGCTATTATGCCTTCTGCTGAAGCATACTAAAATGCTTCATACTGACGGCTTTTCATACTGAAAATGTATGAACTATCATCAAGTGATAAGGAAGTAGGACAGCCAGTTACCCTGAATTCTCAAAACACACATGTAGCACAACTATTAGTAAACTTTTCATAGAGACCAGCAAGAAGTGCTTCTAAGGCTTCTATTTCTGATTCCTTCAGTTCTGTGGCAATCACGTACTGAATGTTCCCCTCAAACTGAGGAATAAGGGGCTAAAGAAAATATCCTACATTTGTTGTCCTACATCATTTGAATTATGCTTCATAAAAGTCTCGCAGTCCAATCTCAGTTGGCTTGTGCAGCTCCAATGGCTTCAGGATGTTACAATTATGACTGTACCCCACTATCCCCTAAAAGCTCCTGGGGATCAGTTAAATCCTTTGTTGCAAATTTTGCATAAATTTTAACCTTGGACACTCCAGTTATCCAATACTGGCACTCTCTGGGCTGCATCACTGCCTAATGATAGCTGTCAACACTCAAAGCTGTAGCCCTACCATTCCAGGATCCAGGATAGTTGCTTGTTATCCAAAAGAAAATACTTTTTTTCATGATGGATTAATGTTGGTTAATCTTCTCTACAGTCCTTTGTGGCTGCTATGCATTTTCTGTATTATTGATAATAAATAAAGAATACTCCTGAATTTCAGTTAAAAGTTTTGCTTAAAGGATATATGCAATCAGGGAGCAATTTATAAAGATGCTGTAAGAATGGTTGTAAGTAGATAGCACTAACCATGCAGAGAGGCAGAAGTTGGATATAGTCAGAGAACATTCAAAAGCCTTGAGTCTGGGAAAAACTGACCGTGAGGGAGAGATAAAAATGTTTGTGAAGGAAACTTGAATTCCCCTCAGAGATAGGAACATGTTCCTGACAAAAACTAAAGGATAATGCTGCCTCTTAAAAAACCCTTCCATAAAGACATTTAAAGAATTTTCCAGTGCTTTCTGAATACTCAAGAGGAGTATCCAAGCCTAACTGAAGTGCTCATGAAACTCCAGTCCTGTTTTTGGCACAAATTATTATGTAGCTACATTATGATGCATTTGTGCTGGTTTTGGCTAGGATATAGTTAATTTTCTTCACAGTGGCGAGTGTGGGACTGTCTTTTGGATTTGCTTTGAAATCCGATGGTTGATAATATATAGATGTTTTTGTTACTGCTGAGCAGCGCTGACAAAACACCAAGGCCTTTTCTGCTTTTCTGCTTTTCATACTGACCCCCATCCCTCAGTGAGCAGGCTAGGGGTGAACAAGAACTTGGAAGGGGACACTGCCAGGACAGCTGACCTCAGGGATACTCCAGACGGTATGGCATCATGCTCAGTATATAAAGGGAAGGGGAAGAAGGAGGAAGTGAGGGGACATTTGTAGTGATGGCGTTTGCCTTCCCAAGCCACTGTTACATGTGATGGAGCCTTGCTCTCCTGGGGATGGCTGAACACCTGCCTGTCCTTGGGAAGTGATGAATGAAATCCTTGTTTTGCTTTGCTTGTGTGCACAAGTTTTGCTTTCCCTATTAAACTGTCCTAATGTTAACCCATGAGTTAACTCACTCTTCTGATTCACCATGTGGGAGTGAGTGGCTATATGGGGCTTGGTTGCCAGCTGAGTTTAAGCAACAGGAATAAAGCAGTATTTCTCTCCCCCTCAGGTTTACAAATAGGGAGGACATGGCCCTTCTTCCATAAATTTAATAAAACTTTAAAAGACTTTATATCATGCTGCCATGAAGCGGTATGTCCAGCTAGCACAGGAGTCTGGCAGTAAGAGCATGTTGTGGCAGGTGCGTCCACTAAATCACACAGCATGGTTTGCAGTTCATGGAAAGCAAAATAATTTTGTGCAGATGCTAAGAACACACAGCAGAAAAACCCACAGATAAATCTAAGCCACTTCTTCTCACACATGCTTGAAGAGAAAGAATGTTCACCCAAGGGAGAAGTGCATTTTAATTCACCACTAAAAGCCAGCAAAAACCATTTGCCCAAAATCTCAGTTAGCCTGTGCAAAGAGAAAGATCTCTAAGAAATTTCTCCATCAGCACATGTTGAAGACAATCTGACACCTACACAGCCAAGTCTACTCTCCCCTACCGTATCTTGTGGCTACCACCTAGATTCTGCATTTGCTACTATCTGTCATTTTACAAGGAGGACTTTTCAGTAGATCTTCAAATCATCAAGAGATGCTTGACTTGACTTCCAATTAATTTTAGTCAGAACCTATTATTATTCTTGAGATTAAAGAAAAGTCTCCTGGTCCTCCAAACACTCCACTAAAGTAATGCCAAAGGGAACTTCATACAGAATAGGCCTAGCTGCCATAATGTAGAAACTATTCGAGCTGTCCAAGGTTTTCCCACAATAGAAGTAACAAAATCATTTTGTTTCCTCATCTTCAATCTGCCACTTCAAAACCACAGAATTTAATCCAGTCCTTAATTTACTTTGATTTGCCTAGATATCAGGCAAAATTTCCAGTTTAGGCAGTGGCAGGCTGAACCTTGCTGTTATATTTCACACCGTTTGTTTTACAAACACTGACAAGCACCCTTTCAAAAGTGAAGGAAGCTTAAGGCTCTTTATCTTACATTTGAGTGATCCAACAAAATGTCAGACATGTAAAATTCGAATTCAAGTTATTTCATACTGAGAGTAGAGCTGTATTACCTAGTTTCCCATTAATAACATTAATTTTCACAAAAGCTGATATAAACATATATGTCAGTGTCTAGCAGGAAACATACAAGACAGTTTTTACCACAAATGAATATTGACTAGTTTACAGCATACAAAAATATATAAATAAACAACATTAGCAAGGCCCCAAAATATTTTGTGTTTGTTTCCTAAATTACGCCATCTGTGTCTGTTTGCTAAACTGTGTCTGAGGTATCATCATACTCATAAATCTTTGATGGTGGTGGTGTAGTGGAAAAATGCTTAGAGGTTTAAACACCTTTATTAATTCTTACTAAACCTTCTGCACACTGGCCACTATGAATATCTGTAGGCTAGCATTTAGTTCCTTTAAATTAACCATAAAAAATTAACCATTTGTTTATGTAATTTTACCAGATAGGGGTTCAACACTGAAAATATTTTAACTTTTTAACTTAATTATTTTAATACCTTTAACTGATGCTAGAGAACAACAACACTGTGACAAAAGTATCCTCATCTAAACTCACAAATCTTACCTCTGAGATGCTAAGTTGCCTGCCTCAGTTTTTGCCAGAATAGAACAACTCATCTCTACCTAATACCTTACTTAACAGATAGCAAGGAGTGTCCCCCAACCATATAGAACCCAAAGGTAATCCAAACCTGAGACACCAAGGAAAAGGCACTTAGAAAGCTTTGTTTCATTTTCTTCCTACAACATCTATAGCAATATTTATCCATTTGAATTAATTTCTACGTAAGTGTAGTATAACACCAGAACACAAATTCTCTGAGGAGGCTGGGGAGCAGACGAGCAAATGAGAAAATATAGCAAGCACATGAGATCATTTTCCTACTTTAAATGTTTTCTTTGAGATGTTATTTGATAATCATTAACAAATTATGTAAAAAACTCCATAAACCAGCTCCTCATGAAATGCTGCTGACAACTATAAATGGCAGAAAAATAGCATAAGGAGCGTAGCCAGATGAATGGAAGCCCCAGGGGAAACAATATTTTTTCTTTTGCCACTCTACTTGTTTAGATCTGTGCACCCACATACATCATTCAGCAAATCACAGAGCATTATACCTCCTCATGCAAAAGGTTTTGTCAAAGCCCACAGAATAAAGTTTCCAAAATTTTATTTTGATATAGGTCAAAAGCTTTTTCCCTTGTTCAAGACAGTTTTAGCCTACAATGACCAGATCATTACTGACATATGTATGTCAGTATACTGCTTCTGAAATAGCTTTGGATTTAAAATTCTTATTGGTCATTGCCACATTGAACTGAAAGCCAGGCTGATTTCAGCCAAGGCTGAAAAATAAATTCTCTCTCCCCTTCTCAGTATGGTAACAGAACGAAAATAGAAATAAATCATGACCAATAAAGCATGAATTCTTTACATCCATTTAAAAAACGCTTACAGGCTTTTCCTACCTCCATGTGAAATCACTTTTTTGTATGGTTCAATGACTTTCATATCAATTCTCTGTTCCTGTTCTCCAATAACCACTGTCCTCCATAACCTGTTGTCCTCTCGCTCCTCTTCAGCAGTGTACTCTGGAATTGATTCAGACTCCTTCTGGGAAGCATCCTTAGCAGCAGTCTGCTCTTCTAAAAGTAAAATTGCATATATTATCTCTTCCTTTTAAAGTTCTAAATATTTTTGCTGCTACATACATTTGAGATGGATGACTGCAATTAACTGGATTTTTACAATATTGGTATAAATAAGAGCAGAATGTGATCATCTGACTGCCAGTAAAAGAGATGTTTCCATTTCTTAAATATTTTTCATCATTATGAACTTAGAAAGAACAACAGCAATTATCACTATGCCGAATACCAACAAGGGATTTTTGCATCCAGTTGGTAAAACTGAGCAGCTGCTCACTAGAGGTACTGCACTGTAGGCCTTTTAAAATCTTTGTGTGGCAGGTGTGAGAACTATGCTAAATCCACCCCCCCAAAATAAACGTGTTCACAGCAATACTTCCTGTCTAGAGAAGAATTACCAGAGATCCATAGCTTCTCAACTGCTTCTCAGTTTGTCTCCAATCTCTTTACATCCACTACCAGCAAAAATGAAGAACTTCCTCTGATTCAGTCATGCTGACTCCTCACCTAAGCACAGTGGTTACCTCCCCCTAGGACTGTCTGAGGTTAAATACCAGTTCTCTCACAGATGTGAAGTACAGAGCAGCCAGGCAGTCTGACCTGTTCTTCAAGCACCCTAGAGAAAACAGGTAAATGTAGTCTGCAGAAAAAATGACCACAAAAAATAAACTGTATGGCTGAAAGTGACTATGAAGTCTCTTTGCAGAATACTTGTAGTTTCAAAAAAACTGTGACATAATTAATAAAATCTACATTTTCACTGCACATTGAGAAGATTGCTCTTAACAATAAATTTCATTGCATTCCAGTTTTTCAAATTTAATGGCTGTTTACAGAGATAGTGACATGAAAAGTGATTATGCCCACAGCTGGAATTATTTAAGTTCCCTCTTTAGTTACTGTTTTCCATGGGGAAAAAAAATATTCCCCCTTTTGTACTATTCTTGCTGAAGCACCTTTGCCTTGTGGTTCTGTATGCATATTAATAATTTACCTTCATAGTAAAGATTCCGTGAATTTTATGCATGACACACATTTGAAGTAAACTGTTCTTTTCAAAGCATTATTCTGTCCCTGCAGTCTTAAAAGCAGTATTTGAACTGTAAGTCAGTAACCGAGGTAACAGTTAGCAAAGATACAGTGAGATACATAATGACATACACATGTGTACATGAAAAGCTGCAGACATCCTATCTGAAACTACCAATGAGGTCTATGAGAATTAAGAATAAACTAAAAGAAGCAATTTTAATTGACAAAATGCAAAGAACACAGTGTTTCATAGGGGCCCTCAAACCTTTCTATGTATTGGGTTATCTACAGCTTCCTCTTTGATTAATGCTGCTTCTTGAACTAATCACACAAACTGAAGTATGTGATCCTTAAAACACACTAGTTTATAATAAGAATTAAAGCAATTATCTACGAATTCAGCAATATGATAGTATACTGTGTATATACCACATGTATCTATGTAAAACCTATGGGCACATAAACATATATATACTAACCATTAATTTGTAAAACTGACTTCTCCATTAAAACCTATCAATAATTTCTCCAAATCTGTTAGTAATACCAAGTTCCTCAAAGCACACCAAAAAAAGCTTCTTCTTTATGGTTACAATAGGACTAACAAAGTCTGAATTTCTGCTGCTGCCTGTCTTGTATTTTCTGTCCTTAATACAAAGTATTATTAGAGAATTAATCTGGCGGAAATTGCCCTTCCCTCAGGTAGATTCTCTCATATGCAACAAAAGCTGAGTCTATAAACAATTCTCTGCTTTACCTAGTTCCTGCCCGCTGGAATCTTGGAAGAAAGGAGTAATATTTCACCTCCTACATCACTGTCTAACCAGCCGATGAGTTAAAAATATAGTCAAATAAAATTGTATTAATGGTAGAAACAGGGATGGAAAACCAAGAAATACATACACGTGCACATATAATGTGACCACATAAGCCTTTTTTTCTTAGGAACTCCAAATAAAGGGAGTTTGAGGAGATCTAAGGTTGGAAAGAAAAACAGACAGACTGCAAAAGGTGGGGTTTTCTCAAGTATAGTATTTCAAATTGGTTTAACAATTGCTGCTCAACAGATTACATATTGAGAAACTGAAGAATATATTCATGCCGTTCTCAGGCCATAATGCTCATGACATTTAACAGCAGCATTCAGCTTTGAAATATCACATATTCTGTGACATTAGGAACAAGTTTATAAAATGCATAAGCGCACTACCTCCAAACGTAGGTATCTTAATGCAATTTTGTATGTTGTTAGTTTTGCAAAGGAACTATTGGTAACAATATCAAAATTACATGTGTACAGTAAAGCTATGCAAACTTTGACAGGCCATTGCAGGGCAGTTCATTCTTGTACGGATATAGGATCTCCAGTGGATACTATTACGCAGCACAGGTGCTTTCAGAACAGATAGATGGGATTATCAGCACAGCCTAGGAACACTGTCTGGTCAGTTGGTTCCTTGTGAAGTATAAAGAACATGACTGAGGCACAGAAGCGTACCTGGCAGAACAAGCTTTAATGAAAAGAGGCTGGGCTAGGTAACTGGCAGACTAATGTTGAAATTGTATTTGGGGCATGATACATTTTTTTTGGTTGGTGAAACTGAAGATGATGAAAAATGACTATGATCCAGATAAAACTTATGGTGTCAAAATTGGACACATGAATTATTTCTTGATAGAAATGATACTGGATTGCCTCTCTCTTATGAAGTAGCTCTCCTTTACTGCCTGGAGTGTTGATTTTGCAGAGAAAGATGCATCAGTGTGAAATTCAGAAAGGAAGCAAATATCTGCAGAAAAGATAATTAAGCACTCTTACTTTATAAATAATCCTGATTTGAGAGAAGGCCTTCACAGATATTCATATATGGTTTTCAGAAATGCAATTTTTATGTCATCTAAAGCAGTAATTACAAAAAGCTCATTTCAGAAACTAGCATGGCTTCTGAAAGAGAATGTTTGAATGTACAGTATTAGAGACAAAAAGCCCCCATCCTGTGAAATTGACCATCAACCATCTCTAAACAAGTCAGGTGCTAGTTTAAGACAAGTATTTTAGTATTTCTGCTCTTCTTCACCATTCTTTTAAACAAGCGGGTTTCAGTATTACTTGTAATACAGAGTCATTTTTCAGAATGAGGTGACCCCTGAACCAGTCTTGCTTTTCTCAGTTGCCTTTTGTAGCTCAAAGGGACCTTCAACAGTCTGATCAGGACAAGCTAAAAATCTGTTCTCTATGGTCTCAGCAGCTGTATTTTCTCAGTTATTTACTTTCCTGGGTTTGGCAGTAGTTAGAAACATTGAACTGTGGGAGATTGCAAGTGCTGGTAACATCAGAGTGCATACCAGCTAGCAGTAGAGTACAGGAGTACAAAGATAACGAAGGCTATTTACCATGCAAATAAGATATTCTGCACTAGTTCTTATGACTATAATCTTAGCTATCAGATTAACATTATATACAACCAACTTCTTTTATTGCTGGCTTATTTTGATAAAATATACATTTTTTATTCTACTTTATTTTCATGGCTCATCTCCGTGGAAGACATTTTTATTATTATGTCTAAAAACAAACTACAGAACCATACAAATGTCACCAACACCACAGAGACCTTGAGCTCTTCACTTAGGAGTTCAGGGAAAGTGGTCAACCTTAAGAACCGAACAAATCATCACATTTAGAAAGCAGCAAAAAAACCACTGGGAAGAAATGCTCGCCATAAATCCAATTGCCACCAGAATCACTGGAGCTGAATTTAACTACTTGAGGGCTTAAAGGCAAAATATGTTCTTCTGCAGACAGAGATTTTTTCTGTCACATGGTGGTCACAACAGTCTAAGCATGTGAGCCCATGTGTGTGTGTTAGTTTTAACCTTTGCTATAAAATCTTTTAACCATCAAGCAACTCATCACTACACTCTGCATCTACCCATAAGGAAATCGGCCTCCTAATGAGAAGTAACATTAGAGACACTCATGCATGATTGAGTACACAGTAATGCCTCTTTGGCAATATCACTTAAAATGATGCAACTGTTCTTGTATGCTCCAGTGGCCTCACTAGCATTAGAGAAAGTAAATGCTTGGGAGAATTCAGTTTAAACTGATCCATTTTTAAAGTTTCTTTCTCCTGTAGTTTGTAAAATGTTCACACTTATTTTCCCCTCAAATAGCTTATGATCTGTATGTATTTCCACCAATGATTACAGTTCTTATATATTTTATAAGGTACTAGCAAGGAATGAGTGTTAACACCCTATTTTGTACATCATGAGGATAAGTAAACTGAGTAAAACAGTCTAAAACACTTTTACAGTGTATTTCTATGAGAGGAAATATTTAATATGTGAGGGAAGACTGAAGTATCCGTTGCACACTTCAGGGTGCATTTATTGTACAGTTAGCCCTGCTGAGAAGGGTTATTTAAATTAGTGGAATGAGGAATTCTATTGTTCCATCACCTGAGCTAGCTTTATCGTGCTATGCACACACCTTCCACATGCCAGCCTTCCAATCATGGGAATAAAAAGCAGACCTTTCTTCTTAACAAAAGACCTCTTAGCACATTGTGTCTACCTCACTTACACATTGCACATTTGCTGGAGGCAACACATTTAGCACAAAGTCCCGCGTATGACTAATACAACTGTAATCTAGACCTATCCAGAGCTGCAAGAGGCTGCAGTTAGCTAAAGTGCTCTCTATGGCTTTCTCCTTCTTGAACAATTGTTTTCAGACAAGTCCTACGGTGCTGGACAAAGACAGGACTTAGAATTTGATTCTCTCTAGGTAGCTGCTCTTTCTTTATTAGTTCAGCTGTACTTTCTTTCTACACTCTGCATAAATAGAAGTATAATAACTGACAGAGGTGGAATAAAGGTTAAGAAATAGCAGACAGTAAAAATACCTGGATGCCTAGCATTAACTCTCAAATGCTTTAACCATACTGATAATCTGACAGACATCAGACTGATCATGTAAGCAGTACAAAAAGAAACAGAGATGAACTCTACATTTAAAATCTAGAATACTACCTTGTCCAGTGTATTCAAAAGAGTCTGCTTCATCAGGAGTGTCAAGGTCATCTACATTAATGTCAATTTCATCTGGTGTATCCAAATTATCATCAGAAAGAACAGACCCTTCACTCCAATCCAAAGAGAGACTGATGTTTGGAGCAGTGAGCTTTATCCTGCTGGGTTGGGAACCATTAAGATCAAGAGAATTGGGAGGTTCTGAAAAAAAAAGAAGAGAAAAAGAGAACTTTATCTACTCCACATACAATTAATCTCCCAGGTATTAAAAAAATACCTATAAACACACGGGGACAGATCAATTCCAGTAACACCATAATATTTAAGACCATCTAACACAAAACACAAATATCAACATTAATGTTTAATGAAATAAAATAATAATCTACAGGAGCAGCAGATGTAGCTTGGAGCTCTTAAATTACGCAAAATCCAGATACACTTTCTTGCAATCGTCAGACAAAAATTGGGTTTTGAACATGCTCTGACCCATAGTGTTTAAGAATTTAAAGAGCAATATACAAATCATTTTGACTTATGAATCAAGACATTGCTGAGTCCTGGGAAATCTCATATGAGTGAAAATTCCCTGTAAATATTTATTTTCTTATGCACTTGGTGCTGATTTGCAAGTACTTTTGTCTTTAGCTTTAACTACACATCTTATTCAATACAATAACAAAAAAACCTCTGAGTCTCTTTATCAGTCTAAAATAGAAGTAGTATTCAACAAGACAAAAGCTAGGAATGCCTTTGCCCTTTGCCTCTGCCTGGTACGGCACATTTCAAGTCTAACTTAGTTCACTTAGCTGGTAGTCAATTATAAAATAATTAATACAGACTATTAAAAAACTTTAAAAGGGCTAAACAAGTGCTACCAATGTATAAGAGAAAATGTCACACTATAATTATTATTTCTCAAGTGAAGAAGAAAATGGACTAAATAAAGTGAACTTAACACTTTTTAACACTGAACTGATTCTTTACCAGCACGGAAACATCCTTCTCACTGCATAATTAAATGCCACAGGAATAAGACACAATTAGGAAAACGAACAAGGAATAAGATACAATTAAGAAAATGAGCAAGAGCTTCTCTCACCAGGTCTCATCTCTGTAGAACTAGGGCTTAGTACACCCTCAGCTAAGGGGATGTCCATTCCCACATGCTCTTGTACCAACCTAAGAGGTAAAACACAAGTTAATATCTTAAAGAGATGCACTGATTGACCGTGCTATCAATACAGCTCATCAATACTGATCTTATACAGAACTGAAATTTCCTTCAACATAGACAGTCCAGAAGTCTGATCAGAAAACTGATTTGACAAATGAACACAGCTATTTTAGTTGCACTGTGTCGTTCTTACCCCTAATTTATCCACACTTCTGTAGAGCTCTTGGAGACTATAGGACACACATACCCACTTTTACTTGTATCAAGATACAGCACTGAATAGTTAGAGGTTGGCAAACAGCAATGTTTCTCTTTTTATACAAATGAAGTAGGTCTCTGGTCATCCAGCAAACTAGACACATTGTTGCAGGCAGTTTCAGCTACTCTTTGTAAAACAGGATATTCATGATTGTATATACTGTTACCATACAGCAAAAATAAGGTGAATGGCATTTTTTTCCCTTTTTTGGTATCATTTGTATCTTAGAGCAATTCTGACCCAAACCAGTAATACTGACACAGTTGATGTACCACAGTAAAAGAGTTCACAAGTGAAAACTACACTCCGGATTTTCAAAGACTAAAGTGTTGCAAAATGTCCTACCTTGACTCTATTTTTCTAAGATACTAAGAAATTACATTTTACATACATACACACAAACATATATACATAAGAAAAGGAAAAGGCATTAAGTGGTGAAAATACCAACAAAGGTGGTTAAAAGTTTAAAGCAAATTGACTTCAACTGTTTTGTTGTCTACTTGCTATTTAAGTATTTTAAAAAATACTTGCTGGAAGGATAGTTCAATTGCAAATAGGAAGCAACATTTTACATTTTCAGGACATTCTTGATAGCTTCTAAACTATTTGCATTGAAAATGTATGACTTCAAGAGAGCTTAACGTGCTTTATCAAAATACTTGCAGTCTTTTATTCCACATTAGTGTTCCAAACTCCCTGTTTTGCTTTTTCTCCCCACAAAAGCTGAAGAACAGACCATTCTTACACTTTGACCAACAGAACTGTGATGAGATCAAAGATGCTACTTCTCACTGAAACAGCATCAGCCAGCTATGTTCTGAATGATTTGGCTGAATGGATCTGAGTTGGCTTGGCTTGTTACTCCTGCAGTTACTTCCTACCCTCACTTTCCCAATGAGGAGGATTACCTTCTTTGTATTACTGTGTGTAGTCAAGACTCTTCTGGTCAATCATTGTACCAAAGTATGAGTACAGTTTCCGTGATTTCTTGTTAATTTCATCAAATTATATATAAATGTGCATATGTAGGCCTGCCACATGCTTCACTGTGCTTAAAGTTGAAAAAGATCTTTACCTCAAGCGACATGAAATCAAATTTCCAATACAGACTGCCAAACTAGTGAACTTCTCCTTTTCTGTGAGACCACAGACAACACAGACAATTTAAAACATGGTCAAACATGTTTCTGCTGCTCAACTTATAAACAAGCCTTGTGTCTCAATAAAAACTGATTTTACTAATTTTGATTTTATTCCCACATACTGTATCAAATCTTTCACACATACAAAGATGAACAGCTTACTGATTTTTACAAAACATGCCAATTCTGGAATACATTTAATTATTGTCAAATAAGGCTTGAAACACTCTTTCTCTTTGGATACACAACAGAAAAGAAATTTGATCAAAGTATCCTGCTCATGAATAAAATGAATAGCACAAATTGCCTCTAAGGTACCATTTCCTTGTTTCCCCTACTCTTTAGAATTATCTGTGTTCAGAAGCACTGAATATGACCACAACTTACACAGAAAATGTGAAAATATCATTAGAGTATTTGGTGCTTTTTTTTTTAGTGTCTATACAATTCATAGTAAAATATGTGTAATGAAATCTAATTCATTCATCTGAATTTACCAGAGAGAAATCTGAATTCTAAAGAAGTGCTTCAAGAAGCAGATGGATAAGATTTTATTTGGGGCTTTATTAACCTTTCCAAAAATAAAACTATAAAGAGTTGTTTGATTAAAGAAGCTCAGGACTAGTGAAATGATGACTTATGGGTAATCAAGGGTTTATGTTTCAGTTGGACAGAACAGGGTTTTGGTACTGTCTTACAAAGCCATTAGTTTATAAAATTTTTTACAGCCTTATCAGACCAAACAGCAATTGCTCTCTGCATAAATTTTGGAAATTACTGCAGGAAAATATGTGAAAGGAAACACTCAAAGTTTTGTGAACACTAAGATACAGGAGGACAGGGAAATTTCAGGCTTTCAGTATTAAAAAGAGACACGATTCTCTGCATAAAACAAAAAAATTGTTTGAGAATGAAGATCATCTTTTCCTCTGTAAGAAAAGAGCATGACTGAGTTTTATACACTCTATTCCTACAGTGATGATAATAATCTGAAATAAAGCAATTTCCCACAAGTAATTAATTCACAAATTTAGAGCTGTGTAACATTTTTGCAATGCCTGGGACAGAATTATCCTAAGTCATGACATTTCTAGGGTTACCTCAAGACTGCTTTTCTCCCTGTGGCATCTATTTTTTTTTTTTTTACACGTATGTACTTGAGCTGGTATTATTACTTTCTCTAGAGTCCCTCTCACAACAAAAATTTGAAATATTTTTCTGCTTTCACTGGGATTGCTTTCACTGCAGCTGAGTTAAACCACTATTTTAAATCACAGTTGTGTTTAGAAGAAGTAGGGATTAAAAAGATGCATTTCATACACTTGTTTGAATTTCTCCTGAAATACAACTACAGGCAATATACTGAAAAAATACCCCTCACTTAGGGATTAGAGTTAAACAGCATCAGAATTTGTCTGAGAATCTCTAATTTTGTTTTGTTGACACAGTATTTTTCATGTAAAAAATCTGTATTCTTCATATTGGGTTATTTAATGTGGGAAGTAAGAGTCTCTTTTCCTAAAAGCTCTAAGTCAAAGCAGACATTTAAAAATCAGTTCAAGTCCAGTTACCAAGAGCATTGCCAACACAAGGTTCTCCATTGTATCTTCTACCACATAAAAGATGCTATTGCCTTTCAGAAGATTTTTAGCAGAGATTAGGTTTCCTTTTTTTTTTTTTTTTTTTTGAATTGTGTCAGTTTCTCACGTACTGTTAAAAACAGTCAACAGACTTTCTGGAGAAGAGAGCTAGTCTTATTTTTCCAATTCCCTTGTGCTTTACTCAAAGATTCCTTGCCAGACATACATACCTTATGTTCAGTGAAAGTTTTTATTTTTTATACACCAGAGTTAATATTTTTTCAGTTCTAAATTAACAGGCAATACAGGCATATTTAAAATTATAATTAAATGTCTGTGACATGGTTCCAACATATAGCTCCAGAACTGCCATGACTGAGAGAATAAGGAGGATATGGATGACATTTTTTTTCTACAGACACAGCTTCTCATTTTCTGATGGATTTTGAGAGCATGGTTTGCTGAGCAGTTCAGCACCTTGCAGAGTAATTCCTGGCCACGCATAAGCTCTCAGCAGGAACCCTAGTAATGGAAGTCAGACTCCAGAAACTTTAAAACAGACAACTACCTCCTCTACCTTTCTCACAGACTACTTCACGTGCTTCAAAAACTCTGGCTTATAAAATTCCTTGCCTTTCATAAGGGTGCAACTGATAATATGCATGATGAGGACAAAAATATTAGAGAAATAATTTTTTTTTAATCTCCTTTTAATGAATGCTCCCTATTGAAGAAATAAATTAAGTTACTTTAGAAAGCTCCATTCTAATCAGGTATGATTTACTGGATTGATAAAAAAAGGATCTTGCAACAGAGGTCAAAGTCAATTAAGGTTTTTTGTGTCATAAATGACTTCTTTTATGTTGTACACAGACTGGTCATTTAAGGATCAGCTGCACTGGGAATCAAGTTACTGAGTATTTGCTCTGATATTCAGGTCTATGATCTTGTTCAGAAGCAGCTGAAAACTCCATGTTTCTCAAAGGTGGATCAGACAGATACCAAATTCATATGAAAGGAGGAGAGGCTGGAGGCTGAAATACTTCCCTTGCTCTTTTTTTGGTTCAGACATTCTTACAGTTCAATAAATTAATAAGCATTAAGTAATTCTTAATGCCCTCTCAAATCAGTATTTCTCAGAATAAAAGTTATCCTTCCTGACTTTTCTAGGTACAGCACCATTCTGCTATTTTGGAAAGAGCAGCTTTGAATATTCACAGCAATATGTCATAATCCCTATGGGCTGTGCTGCCTCACCCTTGTGTCATCTGTGATATATCACCAGTTTCCCAAGTTGCTCTGCAGCTATTATATACCAAGAAGTTAATTTCTTTAGTCTAAACTAAAATGTACTTCCAATGCACTGCTCTGAATTAATACCTACAACCTGCAAAAGACATCAACGTTAATCCAGTTGTGACTGTCACCTTTCTAAAGCAAATCCCTCCACTCCAACCACAACTTACCGGCTGGACTTCAAAACGTATACATTTTCCCATTTTCTGTACTTACCACTGCAGAAGCTTGATCTGAAGTGGAGTCCACAACTGCCAGGCACTTTTCCTAGATAAGTAAATTATGTTTCCCTCACGCTGTTCCTTCTACATACAGAAATACTTTTATCCTTTAATTTTCACAAGATGTGAAAGATTTTTTATAAACTTTCAAAGCATGATGAGTAAAAGAAACAACATGGATGAAATAATCTCTGCTCATATTAATACATGCTTAGTTTGGATACTAAATGTGAGGGGGGAGATGAACAATGGAAAGATTATTGAGAGACTAGACATCTAGGCTTTTTTCATATTCTCAAATGCCACAGGGAGACATTATGCAGGGACACCCTGGGTTTGGAGATGAAATAAGAGTCCTGCTTATAGCCCACTTTTCTCACTAGTTTGCAATCAAAAATTGAGTTGCTTTGAGGAAAAATGCACGAAGTAAAATTTTAGGTACAAAAACAAGTAAGGGAACTTAAACTCACACTTACTTTAGCAGCATAAAGGCAGCACAAAGTTCTCCTCTGAACCCCTCCCATCCCCACCCTGTGACACCCCCCTTATGCAAGAACGGAGCCTAGGAAAATAGAAACAAGAACTTGAGGAGCTGGATATGAGAGGACAGTATTTTCCTTGGAAGGTATGAAAAGCCCTTGGCATTTATCCAGTAATGCCTGCCCACTGACTCTCAGCATAGCTGTGTCTGAAAGTGCCTTTAGGATTAAGGAGGGTTAATTGTTTTGCCAGGCCAAAGGCCAGAGTATGCAGTATTTTGTGTAAACCCATCTCTGGCCTGACTCATGGCACTTTCATCACCCCACTTGGAAGATGTCTAACCTCTTTCAGACAAAACAAGAATTCCCTCCTACTCAGAAGCAATTAAAAGCATCAGAAGAACCTACAGCAGTTGTCCAAACACTCCACAAACGCCACAAGTTTATATCAAGGAAGAGTTCACACACAGTTTTTTATCGCTATATTCTTCTTCAGTTTACAGTTCTGTGCTAGCCAAAATATCTCACCAAATATATGACTTACAAGGGCTATTTTGGTATCACCCATCTCTGTAGCTACTTACGGTGTAAGCTGAGCTGGCAACTAAGCACCTCGTTCTCTTCTCCCCAACCCCGGCAGGACAGGGTGGGGAGTACAGCGTAAGACTTGCGGATTGAGTGATGCACACACAAAACAACTGCTCAACACCCACCAACCCACGCCAAACTCCATCCCTGAACCACCACTGGTCCCCGTTCCGGGTAACTCCCCCGTTTATACACTGGGCATGATGTTCTGTGGCCAGCTCGGGTCAGCTGCTCCAGTACACTCCTTCCTGGCTTCCTGTGCACCTGCCTGCTGGCAGGGCATGAGACACTGAAACTGTCCTTGACTTAGGTAAGCACTGCTTAGCAGCAACTAAAACATCAGTGTGTTATCAACATTATTCTCATACTGAATCCAAAACACAGCACTGTACCAGCTGTACCAGCTGAGAACAAATGAACTCTATTCCAGCTGAAACCAGAACACTACTCACAACATTCAATTCACCTCATATAAAAGAAGAGCAAATCACATTCTGTTATCACAATTAAATATCTGATGTATTATTTCACTTTTAGAAAAGAAATTGGTTTGCTGTTTTGCATTTATATCCAAATAGCACATCTTTTGCTTTCTTTCATAGGCTACATATGTGTGCTCCAAGCTTGTGGCTTGTAATTACTGTGCCATTTCTGTTCAGGAAAGATATGAGAGGTTCACAGACTATTGCCACAATAGTGTATTTTAAAAGAATAGCAACATTCTGCTTTCTACTTTCACTACTTGGAGTGCTCAGAAAAGACAGAACACAGTCACTTTGTCCTTTGTCTTCCAGTTGTAGATGTAACTCCAGAAACTGTGTTATAACTGAGATGTATTATTTCTGAGACCTTTAATACTAGTGGAGTAATAACAAACCCTTATTTAATCCGCATGTGTTTGCGTTTTGATGCTTATCATCCAGGTTAAATGGGTAGGAATGTTCTACAAAGTCAGAGAACTGTTGGACATACTTCAATATCAACTCTGTCTACAGCCAAAAGGAGATGCTCTAGGAAATAAAGTGTCAATATATGAAGTTGAAAAATAACACCTGACAAAATAATGGGCTTTAGTGTGAAGAAACTTCGATGAAAACACACAGGAAGGAAGAGAGAAAGAAGGCAAGAACATTAGTCCCCACAAGCCCACATGGACTGTGCCCTAAGAGATGAAATCCATTAGCAAATGCACCCACTAAACCCCAGCTTACTTCTTATAACTAGTCCCTTGCTACAGAACTTCTAGACAATAAACAAAAATTTATGCAGAAACCTATTCAGAGATAAAAGAGACCGCAGTGTGAATTTTTTAGGTTCAGCAGAATTAATGATCCCTAAACTGCAGCAGAGTATGCAACAAATCAAAGTGACATAGACTGTGCAAGATTTAGTAAGTATCAGTCAGAGATTATGCTACAACTATATCCACATACCAAGAAAATGACTGTATTGGAAGGAATCCACACCACGATATCTGAGACTATAAAAAAGTAATTACTTTTACTCACAGCTGTGTAAAATAATTATACTATATACAGGTGACTTGTAAAAACGTATTAATTTTATAACTTTCCAAGACCTGCATTTAGCTACCATATGTTAGTATATGAAATTAACTGTGTTTCTATTGCTATTTATTTTGTAGCTTTTAATCACAGATTAGTTCAGGGAAAATCTATAGATTGAGCACTGTAATTTATGCACAACATGAGATTGTTATTTCCGTATCTGTATGCTAACAAAAAAAAAAAAAAGGCTGTGGTGATTTGTTTGAGTGAAAAAGTTTATTAATCAAACATCTGTGCAAATGCTAACTCATCACTGTCATACTGCTTGCTGCATAGTAGATAATATGCTCATAAACCTATTTTACAGAAAGACATGTCACATACAAAAGCCACAGAAGAAGCCATTGCTAAAAATTAGCAAAAATCATAAGATCCTTGTTTTTCATATTTCAGTTTTCAGACTTAGGTCTTCTTTTACTGCTTATACTGTTACTTGATTTTTCCCATGTACTGATACTTTACTCCACTTTCAGCTGGATGAAAAGGTTAGGCAAGACATTAAGACATTCTTTCTGGAGAAAAATCCTGTATTATAGCCATGTAAGATACACATATATAAGATTTGAAAACAAAATTCTCACTTAGGGCCACTGCCTAAACTTTTTAACCATTATTTATAAAAATATTTCCTAGTCTTCAATCAAGTTTATTGTTTAATATCTGTTTATCTACCCATTTTTTTCCTTGTCCCTCTTTATAACCTCTACTGTGAGCCTCGTTTTTTTCCGGGTAGCCAGTCATAGCAGAAGGCTCTCCTGGCTGCTCTTATCAGTTTAAAATGGTTGAAAAATAAAAGCTGCTATTCTTAAGCACATGCTGCTGCTTCCACTGCTGCTAGGCAGCTGCACACTATCTGTCCTGAGCCCTTGCCAGCTCCCTCCCTGTGTCACAGCACAAGAGAAGCAGGCAAAGCTCTGGAAGGATGCAGAGGGCCATGGAGGGACAAATCTAAGTAAGCAGGGATAATGAAATTCACTAGGCTGTTTCAGCAACCTTATGCATATGCCCATGGATGAGGAAGGCTTATGGAAGGGATCCAGGGCTCTAGGTGTCTTCCATTATCTGTGACTTCCAGCCACGCAAAATGAAAATGAATTTAATATAAAATGAGGGAAATTGAAGTCCCAAACCTGTATGTCTTGCTGCAAGTAAGTCTTAGAAATGCAAGCCAGGCTGATGCTACATGCAGCAGACCCCAGAGTCTCCAAAAGTCTCTTCCTAGAGGTTTGTCACCAGCAGGTCATAGGATGCTACAGAAAAGGCAGTGCAACCTAATGTACAACTATTTCCTAACTTATCTTGTCCTCTCTGCATCACCAAGCATTATTAGCCATGCAACATTCAAAGACTGCTCTAGATACAGATCCATCAACCCTTTCTGATGCTTTCCAGAGCAGCTAATCATCTATATTGGAAACTTCCAAAAATAATTTAACATTCCTTGGACAATAGCTTTATGAGTTGAAGATAATAAATTATTCACCATTACAGAAGAGAATCGGAGAAACTAACTTTGAGAGTGTCCATTAATTGTGAGTTCCTGAAATGTGACTCCTAATAACCTTTGGGGTTTTTTTTCTGGACATGCAGCATTTCATAACCTGTTCTACATGCCACTACTGATCCTCATGACTAGCTCCCACTTAAAAAAAGGCTATAGTCAGATTCCAATGGCTTCACACTGCGATCCTAAAAAACTCCAATTCAGTCAGGGGTCAGAGGAGAATATATGTGATTCAAGTAGCTTTCAACTCTTCATCACCTGCCCCACACCCCAGAACAACTTCACGGAATGAACACGGACAAGAGACAACTCTTTAGGATGGTGTTTCCAAAGTGCATCCACATAATAGTGCTGTCTCCAACTATGCCTCTTACAGTGAACTGCAGAACCTGCTAGGTTCCTAATATTACCATTTTAATAATATTCTCTTAAGTTAATACTCTCTGTGCAAAAGCAAGTAGGGAGCAACAAATTCTAAGGCAGAAATAACATGTCAGTTAACATCTATTTCTTTACTTTGGCATTGTATTTGCATACCACCACATGCTCTTGCCCTCAGAGCACGAGTTGTCCTCTGATAGGTGCCTTAGATCAGTGCTACCTAATCTTTACGGAGAGAGTGGAAAATCACCAGAATTAACAACACAAAGTTGGGGAGCATGTGTGATGGGTGCTCCTACAATTGAAAGATCACAAGGGTTGGCAATGTGCTGTATAGGTTCAAAGCAGTATTAGCATTCAGAAGGCAAGTTTTAACTTATCTGATCTCTTTGCTCTTAATAAATGTTGTTAGTATTCTACAAATAATATTCCACGTATCTACATGATCTGTTAGTCAACAACCACTGTTGAACAAATAGTACAAATACAACATGGTAATGCCAGCAGAGAACGTAGAAAGAATCAAAACTGATTTAAAAGATCCGTACGTAAAACCTGAAAATACACCTTTTTTTTAAACTGTATTTCTAAAATTTATTAAGATGTCAGGCCTAATCATGAATCTGGGACCTAATTCCAACCTTCCACTCTCATTGTGCAATTAATTATACCTTGAGAAAACTCAGTTTTAGTCTTCCTCACTTTCAAATCAGTTTTCCTTCCAGCGTGTGTGGTTCACAGCGACCATTTTCCTGCCATACTGTGCTGTCAGGACCAACCCTGAGAATACCTGCCGCTCCAAGTGATGTAATTGGCACATGAGGAGCACTTGAAAAAGCAGTGTGCACCTTCTAGCCAGTGTAGCCATCTGCACTTTCAGGAAGTATGCTCATGATTTGAAAGCAGTTAATAGGGTAGAGGCTGCAGGATCAGAAACCATAAAATCTTCAGGAAGTTTTAAATTTTACACCCTACTGAGATTCTCCACTGGACTCATGGGAACTCCCCTCCAACTATTACAATCCACACCTTATCAAGCACATTTGTTTCCAAATGAATACATGCTAAAATGCCTATGACATTAGTCATTACCATTAGTTCTGAAACTGAGCTAGTATCTGAGCTTCAGTGTCTATTTCTTCTTTACAACTTGGTTTTTCTGTAATACTGGTAACTTCTTGCATTGCTTAATGGACTTGCTCCTCTGCATGCATGAATGTTGACATGTACAAGATGATACTTATACCATGCTAAACTAGCTGGAGTGAGATGTTTTAACAAAGCTCCTTACAGCAGGTGAAACCTGTCTTGCTCTCATGGTAAAATGTGTAAGGGATAACTTTTAGAGCTGTTAATTATAAGGAGTCACTTTACATCAAGATGTACAGATTTTTATTGATCTGTCCATTAAAGCATTAATATTTTTCCAACACTCCTTTGATTTCAAGTCCAGCCTTTGCACAATATGCTGATAGACAGGAAAAGATACACAGCAACATATTTTTTATACTGTACAACTTCTATTTTTTCCTTGCCTCATATTGCCTTTCTCTGGTCCTATTTACGATCTCATTCCCTATCCTCAAAAAACTTACATTTCTTCAGTATCTTAAATATTGTGAATTTCTCTGTTTTCTCTTCCCACTTCTGTGTCACTGCACTGTCAAAATGTCTACCTTTCCATCCTTTCCATGTCAATATATCTGGGACTTCACAACTGATGATGTTCAATGTTATTATAATGTAGATTCATATCTCATCTACTACAAACTTACAAATAACTAACAGCTACACCTTCCCTGTCTTAGCTAGGAGAGACCTAAAGAAAAGGCTCTAAAAAGGTGTTAATGTTAAACTTTAGTCTCTCTTAAAGCTGCAGTTATTGGTGATGTAAAAAACATCATTAAGTGGCAATGCAAAATGTGGGGTGGCAATTTTAACCAGCAGATTAAAATGGAAATATCCTAATGGGTGTAAATTGGTAACTGAAAAGTTCCTATCCATTTTGGGTTATTTGCAGCTTGGGAAAAATACAGGAAAAGCCCCAAACATGAGCCAGAGATGACTCCTAATCAGGGCACAGAAGTTCTGCTGAAGCAGTGAAACTGGCAAACATGCTGTCCTGCAGCTTGCTTGCACTGGCATGAGGTGTTCAGAGCAGGAAAGATTGTCAGACCCTGCAGCTGGCAGGTCTAAAAGGCATGTGCAAAGTGAGATGGAAAATGAAGAAAGCCACCAGTTATCTTCAGAAGCAGAACGCTATCACTGAGTTGGAAGGACCACAGAAGCAGCAGGAAGATAAAAATCAACGTATGGGAAAGAGGATAATGTCAGGCATAGCAAAAATGCTAAGTAAGCACTCAGAGTGACAGGACATGCCAGACTGAAGAGGTAATGTTCAGGAATGAGGTGAGAAAATGGTGCTCAGTCTTCCTTCACATGGCACTCCTCACGTATTATAGCTTGGGAAATACAAGGGCAAAGTTAGCTATATATCCTCTGCTTTAGACAAGCTGGCAATGGCGTATCCTGCTGGGCTGCTGCCTATCAGACAGCTCTTCAGAGTTTGCTGCCAGCGTTTTCTGCTAAGGAGAGTGATCTTGTTCCTGTAGGACACAGTCAGCTTTCATCTGTTAGCCTGAAAGAAAGAAGTCTGATCTGCTACTGTCTATTTTTCAGAGGTGCAATGGTTATAGAGAAGATCACAAACTACAGGATATACTAAGAACTAGTAAGTAATATCTGACTGTGTTAATTCATAAAATCCCATAACAGCTAAACCACTTCCTTCAAAGTCCAAAGGAAAGCCAAGCAGATAAACTATGAAATCTGTGAAGTGCCTGGAATGTCACTCCCACCTCCCTCTGGCTCAGTTATCATTTGTTGCTGCAGTAGCACTGTAATTTTCTGGATAGTTGTACAGGATGTGATAGGAAGTGTCTCCAGACCTGAAAACACTACAGTGATAAAAAAAAAAGCTTTATCAATATTCACGGGCACTGTCAAAATCATATTCTCAACAAATACATTATTTCTTTGTAAGTTTGTGAGCTATAATTTTTGCCTGAGCAAGACTGTGGCTTTAAGATCGGGTTTTTTTCTATGCCTTTCTCAACAGATATATTACAAGCTGTTAAATAACACTGTTCCCCTATTACTGCTGAATATTATACTGAGATTTCACAAAACTACAACAGACTGCTTGTAGCAGGATCTAAGTTTTTTAAGTAGTGAATTTTTGCAAAAACTAGATTTGTCACTACACGAGTTTTCTGTAACACTATCCAGATTTATGCAAGGCCAAATTGAAAAATCAACTCATCAGAGCCAGGGAAAAGAGACTATTTTAGATTTTTGTACAGCCCTACCCCACAAAAGATATCAGTGGATAAAGCTTAGAGTAGTGGAATGAATAGGGCCCTGGAAAAAAGAAATGTTTGGCAGGGTAAGGATTGGTGTGCATTGTTCCCTGCTCTGACCTCCACAGTTGTTTTAATGCCTCCTGACAGGGCTGCTAGAGCTGTGTGCATCCTGCCTTTCTCAAAACAGCTCTGCTTCCCAAGTGTATTAATAAAGATAAGAAATGACATCTCTGCCTGCCCCTCCCCCCCCAACTTAGAACAATTCTGGCTAAATGCACCAAATCAACATGCATACATTTCCTTTCAGTGTTGCTCCAAGTAGCCAATATTTAGATATTCTATATATTTCAATGCCTTCTGTACATCACTATCATTTGTTTGCTTACCAGAATTAGAACTGAAGAATATTTTCTTTCTGTCATCACACACAGAAAAGCAAGCAAATACCTGAATGGACCTCCTATAATTAAATTTTTAAAAAATTCTGTCTGAACAAACTAACTTTTGCACTAATTGAATCTCTTACCACTGAGATTATTGCTGCATCCTCAAATAGTTAACCTTCGAAGATTACATATACTGTTCACTGCAATGTTTGAAGAGGATATTGCAAAAAATTAAAAAATCATATGCTTCAGTTGATAAGGAAAAAAAAGAAAACCATAATGTCAAGTAGCCTACAATGAGAGCTGTCACAAACAGTTGAAATACCAGTAATTAGGCAGTTTTAAAAGCAAGCTATATGCTAGCAATGCCCTTTCATTCCTTTTTTGCCCATTGTATCCTCAGAGCTAGACAAACAAGCTGAAAATATTCCAACATGTTAAGTGACTGTGCAGTGAAGTTTTGTTTCCTAATTATAAATACCATGCCTGTGCTCAGACAAAAGAAATCCCTCTGGACTGATGTAAGCTTCTCTCATAAAGAGCTGCAACAGAATTAAAATACAGCTGCCCCGTTTTCAGTAATGAGTGCTTTGCATCATGCTGACTAACATTTACCCTTTTTCTGTCTAAAGTAAGTGTAATAATAGAGCCGTTAATCAGAAAACCGTCTGCACATCTGCCTCTCGGAGCAAAGAGACGCTTACCTTCTGAAGACTTGAAAAGGCCTTTCTACTGCGAAAATAGTAAAGATGCTTCACTGCTGCACTTCAGCATCCCTCGTTCTGCAGCAGTTTACTAGGAATACAGATCCTCCACCATTTTCTTGTCACGTGGGTAGTGGTACTGCTAAATAAGGGCGATCACCTGCCTTCACACAGCCGGCTGTGTGAAACGGCAGCTACTGGGCTCTGGTTACAGGCGCACTTAAATAAATGCAGAGCTGTGCTTCGGCGGTGAAAATTACAATTTTTTTTTCACATTCCCTATGGAGCTTCGTCGGAGCATCACCAAACTTTGATACAGCGAGTCAGCTGGCTGTAGTGAAAAGGCTCCCTGCTGCTTCGTTTCACTGCCTGAGGAAAGCTTGTGATGCAACTGCATGACAAAAGTTCCTATGGATTCAACCTAAGTCAGCTCTCATTTTGGTCTGCATCGATGGCTGTAGAGCACATGCATATTCAAACATGGTTTGCATAAATTTTTTTTGTTTGCAATTCAGCAAAGGAAACGTAGGTGCAAATAAAAAAACCCCAGCAAAACCAAAAAACCCAAAGACCACCAACCACCAACCACCAGTTCAGAAGGCAGTGTGAATTCTGAAAACACAGACTGTTTGTGCAGCAGGAAGCAATGCTCACAGCCTACACTTCTGACTGTTTCTCAGAGACATAAAGGTTATTTCTTCCCAAGCAGTGCAGCCTGACAGTGTCCTTGTATAAAAGTTTATTGGGAGTAGGGTCCCTAGAAAATCCGTGTTTCTTTCCAAATGCAAAACAGTTTTCAATCCTAATCAATACAGCAAGGCAGTATACTCCAGGACAGCCTAACCTTCAACTAGTTTCTCCCTTCACACCACACAGATCCTCCTGGAAGACAGGTTACATGAGAACTGCAAAAGCTTTCATGTCAGACTGCTTAGCCATAAACAGTCAAAAACAGAAGCCTAACCCTATTTTCTTCTGCCAGTACAGCTCCAGGCACACCTACAGCACATTGGAAATAACAATTCAGTGGCTCCCACCTGTTCTTCATTTTAAGGGATGATTTTAAATGACAACACACAAATATCAAGCATTTAAAGAAATTTTAAAATCATCACTGATATGAAAATACACTTCTAAAGAGGCCAGTACTGCAGACATGTCATCTTTGACGTTTCTGTCACCTAGCTGTACATAAAATTTCCAGTGATGGGGCTATTTCTAGCTGGCCACTTTTCAACTTTTCAACTGGCCACTATTTAATTCATTTGAAATCAGAAGTCCATACACCCAGAAGCCACACCCAAGAAATAGAGCTATAAAGTATTTATGTACAACAGAAGTCATTAGTAGCAAGATTATGATGAAGCTGTGAAATTAGTAATGTGGCAGAAAATAAGGTCTTGACCCTCCATGTGAGGAGTAACACAGAATATTTTTGAGACTTTAGGATGCTGTTGAGGAAACTTCCCTGTCTGACCATCCATGAGCCACTCTGGCAGTCACACTCACAGCACCTGAGCTGAGACCCCACACTCCTACAAGTCAGACCAGGTTTTCTTATCGTTGTGACCCCACGTTCCCCATAGCAGATTCTCAATCCTTACAATAATCTAATCATGGTGCAACAACAAAAGAACAGCTCGAGCTGGGTGCCTCTGAGAAAGGACCCCTAACAAAGGAAACTCTGGGCTTTTACACCCTCACAGCCTGTGCGTGCAGAAGTCTTGGGGTCATCCAGCAGAATCATCAGTCCCTGCTGTGTCTTTGAGTGTCCAGTCACCTGCTGGCACAACATTTCCCTGTGCTCTTTGTTGTGCAAAGGCCAGCACCAGGTCATGGACTCCTTAACAGACCTCTGTGGGACCACTTACTTCACTGGGGCTCACTGCCAAAGTCAGGTCTGTGTCAACAGGGTTACAGTTTCGAAGCTCATTAACACTTTGGGCTGAAGTCTCATGTCATTGATCATATTGATAGGAATATATTATATAATTAATTTACTCAGAAAACAGCGGTGTTTTTAATAGCAGGGGTGTTTTTCATTTAACCTCTAAACCACATTAACAGAGTCCAGGTCTTCTTTCTTTAAGAAAGTGGCTCTATCAGGCCAATCTCACAACTTAATTAAAATTTCCATACCAGTAGCAAATAATAGTAAGTAGGGGTTTTTTTCTTTTAAAGTTGTTTTTCAGTCACTGAAGTGAAGCTGGTTTTTTCTTCTTAAAAGACTTTTATAAAGGTCTTGGTATTTGCCATGTAAATACTAAAGCTGTTTTTACAAAAATGAGATCATCATGAGGACTTTCCTACAGGCAGCCTTCTCAGTTGTTGCTCCTTTACTTACATGTTGCTCCTTTACTTACATTGGTTTTAACCTTTAAAGCACAATCCTTGTGTTAAGTCAAATGTTATGCTTTGTGTTGCCAAGTTGGAGACCTATGTTCAATTCCCATTTCAAGCCCACAATTTTGTAGTTCAGCAGGAGCTGGAAGCATAACTGAAGCAGCATGTCTGGTCCCCAGAGTGCCTGGAACTGCGTTCCAGCAAATCTGGCCAATTAATAAACAATCCTGACAGGAGTGAAAGATGGCAGCCCCACAGGTACGCAAGGAAAGAAAGGAAACAAGTATCCAAAGGGAAGTAAATTTTACTTTAGCTTTTCTTACAACAGATTTTCAATCCTTTAGGCTTCCTATATATAGCACCCTGTCTTGCCCACAAAAGCATAAGGCAAACCTGGGATCCCTAACTCATTGCCTTATTTTAGCTTTGGGATGACAAAATAGACATTCTGAGAAAATGTTCAGTGAAACCTTTGGTCATGTGAGCCAATGTGAATTTTTTCCCTGGCTCCAGTCTGTCAGTATTTCAGTTCAGTACTGGACATTGATACTCACTTGAATAATTAATGGCTTTGAGATTTATTTATATTTGGCTAAGTTATAGAGCGAGCAATCTCAGAATTCTTATTAATCTTGTAATAATCACAGATTTTTCTTGAATTACATTTAATTATTTTTATTCACTGGCAACCACTGGCAATGTGATGAAAACAGGTTTATCTATTAAAATTATACTGGATTGCTTCCTCTATGGGGCAATTTTAATAGCCAGCAGTAAAGCAATGGTCATGGAGAGACATTTTGGACAGAGGCAGTGGAAGAACCATCTTTTCCAGAACATATGGATTATACAAATGAGCATAAAAGAACGATTCCTGTTACTTTGAGAAAATGCTATCAGAAAGATAAATGCAGCTTTCCTTTGAAGTCTTATTCTAGTAGGTTAAATACATTGTGGTAATTCTTCAAAGGCAATCATCTTCTGTTCAGTTTTGCTACCAGTTTTCCAAGCTCTCCCCCAAATCTTCCAAACATCCGTGTTCTTATTTCTACTGTTCTCACTGCTTCTTGTTCCTCAAGTCAATACATCATTTCAGGTCCTTCTAATTCTTTCTGCTAAGGAAAGGATAATCCTTCCCTTCAACAAAGGTAAGAGCAAGAATGATCTGGTATACCCAGCCACTAAAATACTCTGAGGAATGTGCTCCGTAAAAGCCAGCACAGTCACCTGCAGTGTTCTCCCTCTGCCTCCTGACCACTTCATCACCACCAACCTTCATACAGCTTTGTAAGACAAGACAGCTTCTATGAAGAAGAAAATTACCTCCAGTCTTCATAAATTTTACTGCTGGCACACCTCCAGTCAGCAGCAGTAAAGTATGTTATCCTGCCTTCCCAACATTCATACAGTGCTCCTCAAATTCTTCCTTTTTAAATGTAGTTGTTCTCAGCTGTTCCCATATGCAAAGCTGTATAAAAAGCTATTTTCTCTCTGGAAAGACTGACATTAGTAATGTACTATTAAATATTTTTGTACTTTTTTTATGAGGCCAAAGAAACTCTATGGTTAATTACTTCTGGTGTTTGTGTATTTCTGAGAGAGATTTATATCTTTTCTTCAGTGTTTTCATGCTAGTAAACATCCTTATTCTCCACTCGCTGTTGCTGTTGCTCTTCCTTGCAGAAATAAAAAGGATGGGATGCATGAACTTTACCTCCAGCCACGGACTTCTTCAAAACTGACCTTAACTGCTTTGAGAGTTGTTATGCTTGACTTTGGGATGAAGGGGGCAGTGACTAGCAGACATCAAGATTTTAATGCACTTCCTCATTCTGATTTTAGTTTACGCTTTCTGTTTCAAAACTTTAATTCCCTCTTTTACATAACAGTCAACTTTAATAGAAAAAGTGGCAGACATGTTCTGGATGAAAGCAAAAAATAATGCAAATTGCATCCCTTACTGACCCTTATTCCACTACTAAAGGAACTTACTTCAGCACAGTATGCAAGTAGGAACTAATTTTTTTTTTGTCCTAAACAGGGACATATGGATATAGAAGGGATTAGAAGACAGTTACTAAGTAAATGCTTCCATAAACTTTGGACTGCTAATTCAGTTCTTCATTGGTTTGGTTTGAGTTTGATTACAAATTATGAGTTTCTTCATTCTTCAAAGATCATGGAACCACAGAATGGTTTGGGTTGGAAGCAACCTTAAAGATTACCCGGTTCCAACCACCTTGCCATGGGCAGGGACACCTTCCACTACACCAGGGTTGTTAAAAGTCCCAGCCAGCCTGGCACTGAACACTTCCAGGGATGGAGCATCCGCTGCTATTCTGGGCAACCTGTTCCAGTGACTCACCACTCTCACAGTAAAGAGTTTCTTTACATCATACTTTGATGTAAATCTTTGGCAGACTCAGAGCCTGATGACTAGCACCATCAGGTGCCTTCCAGAAATTGTACTGTAATAACCAAGAAAGTCTTAGTTTTTTCTCTTACGTGAAGAAACACACCAGTGTTTCTTCACTACCCTCCCACAGGCCGGCAGCTCTGCTGTATCACATTGTTTTAAACTTTGCTGGACAAGAAGGGCAGTTAATTTCAGACTAAAAAGGTAAAAGCTGCATACTGAGTTATGTTTTAAGCAGGAACTTCTGTTTTTAAAACTGTCGATGAAATGCATTAGAAAGTATTTCTACTTACACACTTCTTCCATGTCAGTTGCTGTTTCTTCAGCTGTTTATGTAAGAGGTTTAATGAAATGGGCATATCATCTAGAAGCAATGATTCCTGTATGCGTTTCATCAGAATAATTTTTTGTGTGTTTGCTTTGGTTTCAAAGGAATCAAGGCCTCTGTGAGTGTGCTGTGGCCATGCTTGGGGATGCATGTGTCTCTGTTTTCTCCTAAGAAGACTGAAGTCATTAGCTAACCGACCAAAGATATAAGCTTATTACAAGTTTATTGAACATCAGCTACCAAGCACAGGGGAAACAGGGCAAAACAGCACCACAAAAGCAATCTCTATTATATATTAAATCCTCGCACAAGAGGATTAATTAAATACTTTTAATAACATTAATGCTGTAAAAAACTTCCATTACATTTTACACCTTATCAATTAAAATTCTAACAAGAAAACTTAAACCCAAAGGAAAGTGGGTTTTAGTAGTTCCATGCTCCCACAGCTATTTGCTAATGTGGAAGCTGAATAAGTGTCTTGCTTTTCTTTACCTCTGTGGGATTCAGCATTACTAGTGTAAAGGACAGAAATAGCCACTGTTAAGCAAATACACTAAGTTGTAAGAATAATGAATGTCCTGCATGCAAAACTCCAGTGTGAACTATTGTGGAGCAGTACTTCAGGGACTTACAGAAATTCCTGAAAAACAGCAGAGTTTTTCTCAAAGTGGATCTAACAATTCATAGCAATAAGATGCTAAACCCCTCTATAAATCCATGTTTTTTCTAGTACCAGTGCAAGTTCAAAAATCAGAGTTTTTTCCTGAGGTGTCTAACTAAGCTAAGAATCCATGAATCTTACTGCACCAAAGTTATCTCAAGTCCAAAATGTGCTCTTTTATTTACAAATCTTTTAAAATCACATACCTCAGAGTCTTCTTTTGTTCTCTAAAAATATCATGGGAATGTAAGTATGGCAAGTCAAATCCCTAGGATGCTACCTGCATGTAATTAGTCAGTGTGACTTAGACAGGGTCAGCATATGGCTGTTTTTAATTTAAAATGCTTTATGGGAGACAGAGGAATTGACAGACTATTTCTTCATGTCAGATTTGCAAGTCTGCAACTAGCCAGCACCTCTACACAATTCTTCCTGTTTCCCATCCCATTAATCATTGATTGTGAGCAGAGGTGGTAAGCATTCTTTGATTCAAAGATTTTTCACTAGAAATGTGTTGCTTGTCAAAAGAGCAGCTTTATTAACTGAAATTAGTTGTTTTTGAGGAACTCACAGTGAAACCTTGCAGAGGTAACACAGGAAGATGGCTTTCAGGGTGTGGACTAGTCCTAACAAACAAAACACCTCAAAGTCAAAGGACACATAGTTTTCCTAGATTCACAGGCCCTAAGCCACCCTTCCACACAGTAACATGGACGCAAAACAGCTGCTTGGAAATTTTGCTTGTTTTGCTTCTCCCAGATTTCTCTTTTACAGAAAATTTCAGAATTTCTACGTTTCTTTCTGGAATGAAATTCAGAAGCTTAGAGGATCAGGGTCCAACAGAAATGTTGTGCCAACCCGCCATACTTTTGCTAGTTTCAAGGTCAAGCACTCAGTATTTGATTTACTTCAGACTGTACAGATCTGATGAGTGCTCACCTTCTGCTAACTCTTCTGAAGATTTTCCTCTCTCTTGATGGCAACCTGCTGGTTGTAAAAGAAGAGAAGTCAATGATGGAAGCATTCTCTCCCATACGCTCCCGTGACTGGAGTCAAGAGGGCCATCTCTCTCTCCATCTGATGACACAGCAGAGAGTCACTTGGCAGCAGTAATACTGCCAGCACAGAGGCTGAGTGCTCACTCAATCTGCCTCAACTGCCCATTCAATTCAGTCATAAATGCTCCTCTGATCAGACTACAGCTTGAAAACAATAACAAAGACCACAACTTTCTGTCATGCTTTTCTCTCCTCGATAAGCAGCACCCTTTTCTGACTCTGGGCCTTGGCTCCCTCCTATCTTTCTTCCCAGCAGTTTTGCACTGGGCAGAGATAGTACTTCACTTCGATCCCTCCATAATCTCATCATGGACTGGCAATAATACCATCAGCACTTTGCCTTGGCCTGTATTCTCTGGTCACATCTGTTTCAGATTTAAAGGTAGGCTATGCAATCAACGGGACTTCACAGAAGGAAGACTGATTTATTCTTGCAAGGAAATGGCCTTCAAAACAATTGCAAAACAATCCTAATTTGGCTCATATCAAGCAGCCAAGAACTAAGAATCTGTTTTTAGAAAAACAAAGTGATAGCTAAATAATGTAAACACATTGCATACTTCAGACTTGAAAGTTTTGCCATCTATTCATAAAGGCACACACTTCAATAACATAGAAAACATAGAGAACAGAAGACTTTTGAAAGAAAATTTGATTTTTCCTTACCCTGATTTTTGACTCAATTCTCTGTCACTCTTGAGAATAACTGTTTCCTCCTTCATTTCTTGATCTGTTGCTACATTATTCCCAAGTCTCTGTGGAGAATTTTCTTCCCATGCACCAACTACCTGCAACACACGTGTTCCTGCAATGTCTGAAGCCTCGTTCTCAGCAGTCAGACCATCTGAAGGAGAACAGCCCTCATGTTCAAAGGACTTCTGAGTGCGAGTTTCTACCTGGAATTCTGTCCAACTGTCAAGAGTCAATTCCTGTGCTACAACAGCTGCTTCACCAGCACGTCCGGACCCTGATTTTGGCATCTCTGTCTTGGCAGAAATTTCTTCAGGTGATATGTCACCTACTTCATTTTGGCCCAATATAATCCAACCTTCATCTTGCCCCCAGCTCTCCTGCGATTTCCTTTTACCATTCAGCTTTTCAGGTACAACAGAAGGAATTTTCTCTTCTAAGTGATCAGTGTCCCATTCAGTCGCAGCAAAAGGGTGATCTTTGCTGTCACTGGTAACGGAGGTTGGCTGAAAGGTATCCAAGGAGCCTGGTGAAAAGACTTTATGAGATTCTGTCTGTTTAGTTACATGATCTTCTTGAAATGCAAAATTGCTTTTGCTTTTATCATTCGTTGAAGGTGCATTTTCTTCCTCAGTAACAAGGATGTAATCCGTCTTCAGTGAAGCTGGCTCTTGGAGCACCTGTATCCTCACATCTTCCTTACCCTCTGTACTTTCCAGTTCAGGGCTCTTAGTGGAATTTCTCAGCTTATTCTCCCTACAAATTAGGGAGTCAGTGCCAGCTTCTAAAAGAACAGGCAAATAGAAACTCTTAGCTTTTGAATTACTGTTTTAGTCACTATAATATCCTCAAATCAGTACCGTGAGACAAAGCTCTTTTCAGTTTGCCTGCTATGTTAATGTGTACTTGAATTTTATAACATCATCACCATGATCATTATTGTTAAAGGTTATACATTAACACTGCAATCATTCCCAAGGGACAAACTAATCAATGTCCCATATGTCAGGCCCTGTACAAACAACAGAAATGATATTCCTGCCTCTATGTCTAAAAGCTTTAGATCTTTCTGAGAGAGTGACACTAGAGCTCTTCCCACAATACAAAGTTTTGTACATTAGGGAGACACACAAACGCCACACTTTACTCAAAGCCTCCTCATTAAGCAGTAGTACTCCAGACACCTCCTCCTTTCTCTGTTTTATGGATTTGCCCTGGAAAGCAGATTTTCTTACCATCACATGATCTTCTATCTCCACCTGGTGGTGAGTCGGGATCAGTTGTTTCTACTTCAGATTTTCCTGTCAAAAAATCAGAACCTCCTGCAGTTCCTTCAGACCCGGAGAGCGATGGTACTGAGGTGAGATTTCCCGGAAGGCACTCCGTGGATGTTTCAGACACTTCTTCCTCAGTCATTAGGATGCCTTCTGCGCATTCCAGGGGAGCTGGCAGTGGCAGTGGTTTTTCCAAAGAAATACTGTCATAAAATGGCTGCTGTAACAAGAGCTCACTGTTTGCATGCTCTCTGCTGCCAGAGGGTTCAGCATCAAAAGATGCAGAGGGTGGCAGAGTACAGACCGCTGGTGATTGATCATTGGGCATTTCCTTAAACACAGGAACATTGTTTTCAATTACAGCTTCATATTTTTCTGTTGTGTCATCAAAGAGTCGATTATTTGAATCAGATTCATTGCCTTCATTACCACCAGGTAGAAAGGATTTGGGAAAGACTGTCTGTTTATCCTTTGATTTCCCTTCTGCTACCTCACTGCCTAGTAGTGCCACTATGTTCATTTCATCACATGTGCCTGCCAGGACATTAGTCACTGATGTGTTCATGATATTATTTTCTACCCCTGTCTCAGATTCATCCACACATTCTTCTGACTTGTCTAGCTCATCACCAGTCACTGCTGTATGGTCAGTATCAGAGTATTTTACAGCTTCAGCCAAGGCACTAATTTCTTTAAAGCTTTGTTCTGCTCTATCAGGTTGATTGAAATCCATGGGAAACAAATGCATTTGGGAGGTCATTATTTGAGCTGTATTAGCTGGTGTTCCTTGATGGCTTGCATGAGTGAAACTTTCATGGAACATGTCTTTCAGACCTAAGGATGTCACTTTTATAACATCACTGGCAACTTCAGTTGACTCAACTGGATCAAAACCCAGATTATTTTCTAGACTGTATTCTTCTGAAATAGCAAATTCAGGAGGCACCGGAGTATTAGAAGTAAGATGACAGAATTCATCAGTCTTTACTGGTTCGTTGTCCTGGGGGCTACCACTTTCAGAGTGTGTTTCCACCTCCTGCATTACAAACTGACACCCTGAATCAAAATTTGCCTCCTTACTCATATCTGACCATGTGTGAATTGGCAGGCTGATTTTGTCTTCAGGCTCCACTGCAGTCTGAGAAGATAGGATAGAGGCATGCTTATCTCCATACTCCTGGCACACATCAGGACTGCTCGATGACTCCGAACCACTGTCTTGGTCACAGTGACTTAAAATACCAGGATTTTCACCATCTGATTTCAAAGTGCCAATCTGCTCAGAATTAGTCCACAGATCAGGTTCCACTGAAAACTGCTGATTACTTTCTTGTGTGTTATCCTGTAAAGCATCTGGGATAAGTGCAGTTTGGGGAACTAATATATTCCACTCTGGACTTGACTTTTCTGTCATTTCAAAAGATAAATCTTCTACAGTGAAAGCACCTGGCATGGAGTTGTGCACTTCCAGCTTTTCACAGGTGTCCTCCTGTTGTTCTTGAGGAATGAGATTTGCATTTCCCTCATTGTCTTTCGGTAGATTCAGCATAGTGATTGCTTGAACTGATGTTTTTGGTACAGCTTGTGCCCCATCTGAAAAAGAGTTCTGTGGAGTCACTTGATTTTCCTTATCTGTAGAAAACAACTGCTCTATCAACTCCCGTTCTTCTTTATCCAGTATGAAAGGATCAAATTGTTTGAACTGAACAGTGCCTTGGTTTATTCGACCATCAGGATTATTGATAGAATGTACTAGTCTTTCATTTTCTTTTGCATCAGAGTACAGGGGAGCAGGCTGATTTTCATAATTACCTGGATCAGTGAAATGTGCTTCTGTTAGTTCTTCATCTTGTGAAGGTGAACCACAGGAGTCCTCTTTACTATTTGCTAACTGGTTTGTCACAGAGTGACTTGAAAGAGAATACTGATTCTCCAATTGCTTTTCTTCACAAGGTAGTGAACTCCACCATTCTGAACTGTTATCCGGAAAATCATATGTTCCTACTGTGGACTTTGGATCAGTTCTTAAATCAGCTTCCAATGACATACTCCACATATCTACAGCTTTTGAAGAATACTCTTCTTTATCACCAGCAGCAGAAGTCAATGCAGTCTCTTCATTCATTTGATACAAATATTTATCTTCCCCACTATCTGTTTTGTCACTGAAAGTACTCACATGAGTTCTTTTCTCAAGTGTTTCACAGTGGCCTAAATATTCAGTAGTCTTATTATGGTCAATAAAATCAATAGTCACATCCTCCTGCAATACCTTCCTGGCTTCAACTGGTTCAGGATTTTCACTGAAGATGCCTACCAGGACCTTCTTTCCTGCCTTAGTTTTTGCACTGAAATTGTCTTCATTTGCTTCAGGACTTGTTGCATCAGACTGAACATAATCTTCTCCATTTTCAGATGGTTTGAGCTGTTTTTCACACATTGAATCTTCAAGAATCACTTCTGGACATGCCTCTGAATTATCTGAATCCTCATTTATGTCAGGACTTGATAAAGAAGATACAGTATCATCATCTACATGGGCATTCCAAAAATCTAAGGTTTTAGGAACTTCGTTCTGTTTGGCACTTGTTTCAAATCCTTCTTCACATTGACTCCCAAATTCATTCTTCATACAAGAATCTTCAAAATTTTTATTATTTTTAATCTCCCACATATCCCTATTTCTTTTGTGAAGACTGGCAGCTGGAAGGTCTCCCCACACATTCATGGATGGATCACTTGAATCAGGACTGGTTCCACTTGAGTGTTCATAATCATTTATTGAATTACTCCACACATTATCTTCTTCCAAGTAGCTTTTGATCTGTATATCTTTTGAAAGGCTGCTTGTGGTATTTGCCATTTCAAGGAGTTCACTTGCCTCAGGACTTGTTCCAGGAGATTGCAAATCTTCACATGGCTGTGAATCCCAAGTAGTTTGGGGAAAACTGTCATTAAGTACTGCACACGGCTCTCCACAACTAGCAGGTTCTAAATTTTCAGAGTTTTCGTTTTTTCCAGAACCTATTTCAAGTGAAAGTGAATTTTCCACCACAGATATATGTGTAATGTCAGGAACACTAACAAATCCAGAAGGACTATTCTTAAACTCATCTGTAAAAGAATTCTCATCAGTCCTCATCAGTTCTGAGCTATTTTTGCAAGCTACTAATTCAGAATTACATGTGTCTGGATAGTTAGGAGACACTTCATGTAAGCATTCTTCCCCTTCTCCCAGAGGTTCTTGCGGTTCATCCATCAATGGAATTGATGTAGCTTGGCCACAACCATTCTTTCCAGAGTCATTCCAGATGCCTGAGCTTCCAGGCATTTCTGAAGAAGTATTTTCAAGATTATCACTACCCTTATCAGAACTTTCAGAGATACTTTCCATCTTGGGATTTGTTGCATCCTCTATCACTGTAGCCTCTTCTTCAACTCCCTCAGAAAGCAGCTGTGATGTTTCACTATAATTGCAGTTTTGTGGTAAGGGGTCATCTAAAGATTCATAGTTTCTGCCTCCTTCAGAAACACTTGAAGAAGATTCTAAACTATTCTGCAACAAGTCTTTCCTCTCTTCCTGACTAATTGGATTGCTTTGACTGGAAAAGGACTCATTCTCTGTGATTAACACTTCCAAACTAACACTATTCCTCATTTTTTCTGGAGAGGTGGAAACTTCAGTTGTTGATTCATTTTCTTCCAAATCTGTTTTACATGAAGATTCATTGTCCTCTTGTACAGGTTTATTACAAATGTCACTAATTATCTGCTGTCCACTTGTCTCATGTGTTCTCTTACATTCTTTTCCTTCCTGAGAGATGAAAATGGCATTGCCCCAGCCTTCCTCATGATCCTGCTCACTCTGTAAACTCCATGAGTTCAGCTGCTGCACTGAATCGTGACTGTCCAGCTCTTCGACATCAGCCGTGTTTTGTGCTGCCTTCTTACTAAGTATCTCACTCCCTAAGTCACGTATGTTCAGATCCAAACCATTCCCAGTGTCTGAAGTTGGCACAGAGGTGTTTGTATCTTCCACAGGAGCACTGCCCACTGTTTCTGCATTGTCAGATGCCGTCAGCCTAGCATTTAATTTGTTCTGTGGTGGTGATAAGTTATTCACGGTTTGATTATATTCCAGAGTTATTCTTCTGTTTTCAGACACAGGAAAATTGTTTTCACTGGTACATATTTCAGTTGAAAAACATAGATTAGCTATTTGTTCTGAATTAAGAAAAGGTTTAGCAGAAGCAGAAAGAGCAGTAGTTTCAGAATTTCTTTCTTGTAACTGGGCGATGTTATTCAGGGGAGTGTTCCAGATATCTGCATTTCTAGTACTTGAAAAAGGCACATTGTTACCAGATGATGGTTCCTTACTTGCTTTCTCAAGTACTTCTGGCTCAGCCAAATTTGGGTTCATGAATTTACCACTATCTGTTTCTTCTGTAAAATCTTTGTCCTCATTTTCTCTTTCATCTTCCACATATGTAGGTGATATGTATGAATCAGATGTTGAATAATTGGTGTCTGGTGGAGAAATAACTAAATCTTCCCCTATATTTGAAGAACTAAGATCTGAGTTTTTATATGAGAAGGTGTCATCCCATGGCACCACTACTTCTGTTACTTCTTTCCTGATGTTTTTATCATACATATTCCAGGTATCTATATTTTCAAATTGTTTTGGTCTATGTTTAGGGTCACCAAATACAGTTTTTTCCCCTGTTTTCAAGTTGGAATTATTTTGCATATTGTTGAGAACAGAATTTGAATTTTCAGATTTTCCATAGTCTTCTACTGAATAATACCTTCTTTTATCCCAGGCTTCCAGATTTTCAATCTCATTGTCTACTGTGACTTCTGAAGAATCTGATAAACCAGTTTTCGATATGGCCCATTCCTCAGGAATATTCACAGATTGTAATTCTCTATCCAGTTTGGGTATGTTCCATATATTTTCTGAGGATCTACCAGCATCTCCTTCATCAAACTTGGTCCAGATTCTGTAAGAGTCTCCAGGTAGCTGACTACTTTTTCCTTCACCACTACACCATGCATCTGACATCACAGGTGTTGGCTGGCTGACCTTCCATAGGTCAGTAAAGCTCTCTGGTTCTTGCTTTGTCTCATCTAAAGAAGCAGTTTGCAAATATGAATGTTCACTGTTTTTCTCTTGATTCTCATGGTTCCAGTCATCTTGTTTAAATTGACTATCCCACAGACCTGCTCCCATGTATTCCATTTGCTTTGGCTGTTTTTGGAGGAACACAGAATCTGAGGCTCTTCTATCAGTATGTTCTCGTAGCAGGGGACTTTCTTTAGAATCTTTCCATAAGACAGGACTCTGAAATACAGATTCCTGCTCACTTGAACTCCATGCATCAGCATTTCTAGAATCTAGGTCAAAGCCATCCCACCAGCTCCCATATCTAACACGAGACTGAGAGGAATTTGTGCCATCTATTTCATTAATTTTTTTAATGACATCTTGTGGGAAAATTAAAGGCTGCCCATTATCTAATGGTGAAGTATCCACAAGACTGTTCATAGGAGTTGGTGGAATTCTTGAATCAGCAGATTTCAGCATTTCTGGTGAAGAAGAATCACCTTCAACTAAATCAATCAAACTTGAAGTTTTCTCACACATTTCTCCTGGATTGTCATCAAATTCAGCTAGATTGTGTTCCTCAATTTTTGTTGTAAGTAAGTCAATTGAATAATTTGCTGTATCATTTTCTAACATGTTTGCCTCATCAAGTTCTTTCTTCATAGTGAGCTGATGCCCTTCTGAAGAATCACTATTGAGGAAATAGTCGTCTGCTGGGGAACAGTCAACAGAACGAGAAGACGATTCAGACGGAGCTGTAACCATGGGTGCCAGATCAAAATTGAAAAGATCAAAGCTATTGCTATTGTTTCCTGACTGAGGCTTTTGTTCTTCAGCTATTGCTCCTTCAGGAATAGGGCTACAGGAATCAAAGCCAGGCAGGAGACTGTGATGGGAAGCAGCACCTTCTGCAACAGGGCTGTCATCACTAAGAAAAACCGAACTCTCCTTGGAAGACCGGCTGCTTCTTATGGTAGCCAACCCACTGTCTGGACTCACAAGGTCTACATTAACATCAATGTGGGCTTGCACAGATCCATTTAGGTCTTGAGGGTTTTCTATAAAGTTGGCAGAACTGGGCTGTGGTTCTACATCAGAACCATATAACTCCATAATACCAGAGGATCCTTGTGAAAGTGGAGCACTTCCAGCAACAGCCTCAGTAGAAGAAGTTCTACTGTTTGATACCATTTCTGGTTGCCTTCTATTTATAACTTCTTTAACTAGTAGAAAAATTTGATCACAGGTCACCAAAGAATTTTCTTGATGATAAATGAGAATTTGGTCACAGTCACATTCTAGAGGATCCAACTCCAAACAAGGATTCTGACATTCTTCTAATTCACAGCAAATCTGTTGAAAAACAGGATATTTCAGAAGTCACTGCAGTAATGGGCATAAAGACATATATTGACTATGTAACCATAACTACTGCCATGTAATACAGCCATACTTATCTCTTCCTATTAACCTACTGCTTGGCCATTTTGTTGTAGCATCCTTATTATGATCCCTAAATAGAAGATGTAGGTCAATACAAAATATGTGCTATATAACTGGTCAGAATTTATACCATTTGACTTTTCAGTTCATTTCTTGTTAATAATAGAAAATCCAAATAAATGTTTGCTTGTTCTGTAATGAAATCTGAGTAAAATTTATGTAATAGTACATTAGAAATGTATTTCCAGAATGGGGTAATTATATTAATAAAATAAATGCTTTTATATTGACCTTGAAAACAATGGAGTCACTTAATCACCTGTCCCTAAAACTAGAAGTTTTGAAGAGTGAGAAAAAGGTTCAGAGAGTTGCCACTGAGATTGTTTCTTCCATCTGGGGATAAATATAGTTTAGGAAAAATGGACAGCACCTGGCTTTGGATAAATGTGCATCCTAGTAATAATTTGTTTTCATTTCAGAGCTTGAATTGTTTAGAAATAACATACACATATATGAATTCTGGTCATTACCATTTACAATGTGTTTGCTTATCACTCATTGCCGAAGACTCATTTGAGTAGATCACAATACAAATCCAAGCCAAAACTGGTGGGGAAAAAAAAAGGTAATTTAAACTGAATTGAAAAATCTTCCTCTTTCAGTGTTTCTTATAATCATACGCTTTTTCTATTAGTTTGGTCTGAAGCAGTAATAAATACCACAATCTTTCATTTTGCATCATGTAAATAAAGCAGCCATTTCAAATAGCTGCTCAGTTGCAGGTCAGCTGTTGCTACATTTTGACCTCACTTAATTAATCAACACCTTGATATAGACCACTTAAAAAGAACGCAATGGTTTTTTCCAGGAAAAACATCTGATCCTTTTTCCAGGTACTTACCTGATTGCCTAGCTCTGCATTTTCCGAGTATACTGCTATTTGTCGTTTTGTTTGCTTCTCATCTGACAAACAGCTGGCCAAAATGACAAGCACATCAAACCCATATTTATCTATGAACATTTTCAGATCACCAATGAGACTCCTGTGTAACACGCAGTCCTGAAATACATTAAGAAATTAAAAGAAATGTCAGCAACTTTTCTTGTTCTTTTCATACAAATCTGAAGTAAAAACAGCCAGAAATGTTAATAAGCATCAGAACCTGTAATGGGCAATAGAATTCCATTTCACTTCTCAAAAAACTGTGTGCCTAATAAAAATCAAGAACTGGTCTGACAACACAGTAATGGAAGAACACTAAAATACTAAATACATGTTTTGCCTTCTTGAATATGCTGGTGAAATTAATTCTTACTTGGTCCTTCTATCTGCTTTTGCCAGGTTGCTTAAAAGTACTCCAAGCTCTAGGCAAGTGTACCCCCATGATGAAGAAATCAGGCGAAGGGGATGAGAGACCTGGATGGATGAGCGTGGAGCTCCTAGTAAATCTCAAATGGAAGAAAGACATTTATGGGATGGGGGATGAGAGACAGGTCAGAAGGGAGGACTATAGGAACATTGTCAGAATATGCAGGGATACAATGAGGAAGGCCCATGCCCACTTGGAATTGAGTCTGGCAAGGGATATCAAGGACAATAAGAAGAGCTTATAACAAGTTTAGCAGCAGCAAAAGAAAGGCCAGGGAAAATGGAGGGCTGCTACTGAATCAGGTAAGTGTCCTGGCAACAGAAGACACAGAGAAAGCAGAATTACTGAATGCCTTCTTTGTCTCAGTCTTTACTGCTGAGGCCTTCAGGAATCCCAGACCTCAGAGGTAAGTGAAGAAGGCTGGAGAAAGGAAGACTTCCCCCTGGTCTTAGAGGGCTGGGTTAGAGATCGCTAGATAGACTTAACATCCATAAATCCATGGACCTTAACATGATGGACCCATGGGTGCTGAGAGAGCTGGCAGATGTTGTTGCTCTGCTGCTCTCCACCACCTTTGAAACATCATGGAGAACAGAAGTGCCTGATGACTCAAGCAAGGCCAATGTCACTCCCATCTTCAAAAATGGCAAGAAGAAGACGACCTGGGAAACCACAGCCAGCCAGCCTCACGTCCATCCCTGGAAGGGTGATGAAACAGATAATTCTGAAGGTCATCAACAAGCATGTAGAAGACAAGAAGGTCATCA
>WBMZ01015870.1:0-63946 GCA_013400975.1 Atrichornis clamosus
CTAGCAAAACCACGACAGTCCCCTGCCCCCTGTGGCTCTGCTGTCATAGCTTGCAAGTCTGTGATTCACCCAGAGCACACAGCCACGGTGGACCTTCCCCCCACATGACATAGCACCAGGGACACCTCTCTCTGACTGCCAGTAAGCCAGCCCTTAAAAGGGCTCTTCCAGGGCAGGGGAAGCAGTTGCTAGGTTGCCAATTGTAATAGTTTTGACTGTGAAGGTCTCCAGGGAAAACTGGAGCAGTCACAGGGTAATCATTGTCTGAGTTTTTGCCATTTCATCCTGGACAAATAGCAAATCTCACTCCCTAAAATACAATCCTTTGTGTATGTTGCGAAGTGCTGCACCGAGGGCTGTTACTCACAAGATCCTGTTATTCCTATGACACCAGCCACATGACACCAAGACACGAATTTGGGCCACAGTGTCCACTGACAATAAATGGAAAGGCCCTGGGCAGACCCCAATTTGTGCCTGTGAGAGATAGACTGTTCTGTCCAATCCTGACCTTTTCAAAGTTTCCAAATACTCACTTCCATTACTACAGAAAAATCACTGCACATTCTGGGTTTTGTGTGTTTTGTTCAAAATTTCCCAGTATGCAAGAGATGACGGAACAAACCCAAACACAGTTCTCTGGGTGATACTACAGGGTGGGGGGTAGCTGTGTCAGGGGGTGCCAGAGAAACATGCTGATGGGTACAGAACCAGCCAAAGCAAGAGCCAAACCCAAAACCCAGGGGTCCTGACTTTCAGGTCTGTCTTCTTAGTGCAAAATGATGTTTCCTAGCAGTTCACACTCCTGACAGATGTGGAGTAACCACCCCTCCCTCACTGGCATGTACTTTTGGTACATCACTGGGACATAGAATCATAGAATGGTTGGAAGGGACCTTCAAGATCATTTAGTTACACCCCACCACAATGGGCAGGGACACCTTCCACTAGACTAGGCTGCTCAAAGCCCCATTCAACACTTCCATCGATGCGGCATCCACAACTTCTCTGGGCAACCTGTGCCACCATCTCACCACCCTCATAGTAAAGAATTGTTTCCTAATATCCAATCTAAGTCTACTGTCTTTCAGTGTAAAGGCATTCCCCCTTGTCCTATCACAGGGTCACTAGCTGCTTGAAAAAGGAAGTTAGTGTTTTTTCCCATGTCACAGAATGGGAAACTGAGGCACAGAGGAAAGTGAAGTATCTTACCTGGGGTTATTCAGGAGACCAGTGGGACAACTGGAGCTAAAACCATGGACTTCCAAGAGTTCGAGGTCGTTCAAGTCTCAGGGTCAGCAGGCATTCAGTTCTGAATACCTCTATCTGTTGCTATATTTATGAATGGGGAGGGAGGGATGTCCTCTGCAGTATTTAGGATCCTGCAGCCCACATTGATTTGGGCCTTCTGGAGGTTGTAGCCTCATCATTGTCAAGAAGAGCTCAGACCACATAGGGATGGATAGAGCCTCAGGTTACCACATCTGCAATGGGATACAGAGCAGCGGTTCTGCAGGAATCCCATCCAAGCCTTGTGCCTCTGACCTGCTTGATGCACTTTTTAGCTAAGTCATCTACGTGGCCTGCTCTATCCTCAGACTCTCTGCTAACAGAGGTGTTTATTTGATGCCAACAACTGTGTCTACAAGGACACCTCTGTGCCTGTCCCCGTGGCTTGGTACGTACAGACCACAGAGAGGTCACCACAAGTGCCCTCTGGCTGCTCAGTCCCTCCACTGCCACACAGGTGGGACCCCACCTCTCCAGAAGAGCCCAAGTCTGGTGCTCCCCTCCCTCTCCGTGTTTGTGTTGCTCTTTAAATGGCTTTGTTTTGCTTAAGCATCCCTTTTCAAGTAATGTTTAGCTTCCAGTTGGAATGAGCTCCAGGAAGCATGGCCGGGTCCCTGCCTGGAACAACGGCCTGTAATTTACGGTGAGTTATGTTTCAATTACCTCGGTGTTATAGCGTCTTGGTGAGGGCAGGCATTATGTCATGTCAGGGATACGGGAGAGGGAGAAAATACAGACGCTCCCATTACAGCCAGTGATGGAACAGTTTTAATAATACTGCAGGAAAAAAATAAAGAGAAGGGGAGCGCAAATGACTTTTCAGCCATACCATTACTGCACATTAGTAACCCAGTGCAGCCAGGGAGGGAGAGGGGGAGAGTGAAGTGGGGAAAGGAGTGGCACAGCTAAGTGACAGGAAAGAAGAAAAGGGAGAGGAGGTAGAGGGGGCTGAGAAAGGGAAAAATGGGGTGAGGCAGGAGAAGATAGGGAAGAAGGGAGGGAAAGATAGAGAGAGGGACAGAGAAGGGCACCAGAGGAGCAGAGAAAGAGGCTGAGTGAGAGATGCAAGAGTAGAGGCGGCAGGAGAGGAAGGATGTGGTCCTTGTAGAGTTACAGAGGAAGACTCACTGCCTCAGCCCCACAGCAATCCCACCCCACAGACAGTTCCCATGCACCCCACACCTACACTGCCCCTGGCTCACTGGCTGTGGGGAATGGCAAGTCAGGCAAGAAGGTGCAGGAAAGGGAAGAGAAGCAATCGTTATTAGGCTTTGGTGAACGATATTGCTTTGTTGCTGGAACAAAGCACTCGACTTTCCAATAATAACAATCTACTTTTTTTTCTTGTAATCAAATTTCCTTTGTCGTTGTGGCTTTTCTTAATTTTGCTTCAGCAGGGTAAGCCTCTCACTTCCAGCTTGCTGCCTCAATCGACGCTCTGCCTCACTCTCAGTCACTCCTGCCCATGTGTGCCAGCCCGCTCTCTCCTTCTTTATTTTCTTGACACAAATGGCAGTCATTGCTCAGAGAATGTGCTGGGTGAGCCTGCTTTGTAATTCAAACCTTTTATTCGGGTTACTATTATGTACTAAAGAGAAAAATATGTATTGGCTAAACGACCTCCTTACTGATGGTCCCCAGGATGGGAGGGAAGGGCTTGGGCACAGGACCTCACGTGGACCTGCTGCCTCCCTGCCTTGCTCATCACTTGCCTGGGAATCCAGCTCATTTTCATTGCCACCTGCCTTCCCACTGCGGGGAGTAAACCCTCTGGATGGAGATGAATTCTTGCCTTTCTGTCAGTGTTCATGCTTGACAATGGGCTGAGAAAACCAAGAACTCTGGGCATATCAAATAGCCAACAGGAAGACCAAGGTTGACAATTGGGAGTGTAATTTGAAGGAAGCATGAATAAGTGAGATTTTGCCTCTGCCTGGGTAATTTATACCAGTATAACTACTATGGATTAGTACCCACCTGTGTAGGCTTATTCCACCAATGCAATGCCATAAAGCCTCAGCAAACCCAAGGCAGGGATTCCTCACTATCACAAATGGCTTCATGCTGCTCTACCAGTAAAAATAAAAGCTGCCTCCCTGTTCCTCAGATTTAGGTTTTCCAGAATGTTGTTAGTAGAGACTGGGGATAACACTGCAGTGTTTCAAGTTGTGCACCTGCATCCTTTCAGTACCATATCTGCACAGTGCCATATCTGCACAGCACCAGTGTGTAAATGTGATGTGAACCAGGCACTGGCACATGGAGCCACACCTCTTGTGTCTGCAGTAAGGGGTGCATCCTGCCTCACAACAGTGATGGGAAAACAGGACGCCAAATGATCTGGTTTAATTTTAAAAGAACATGCGTAGGCAATCCCTGTTTCAATGCAACGCCTGCAGAGACGTTTTCCCCATCAACATGCCCTGATTATCAGTGTGGGTTTGCACTGTATCAGCAGCTTACCGCCGTGTGAATGGCATTTTTGCCATTTAGGTGCAGAGATCCCAAATATTGGTTCAGGCTTCTGTGGAACCGTGCTGCAGGATTCCCAGCCCTCCTGGGCAGTGTGTGGTGTGTTGGACTGCTGGCAGCTGAGGGCTGCAGTTCCCAGAGTGCTACTTCCTTGTGGTGCTTACGCCTCACTTGCTGCACCAAAGCAAGGGGATAGACCTGCCTTTCTCCTGAAAGCGTCTGGATAAAGCCGTGGTGGGGCACAAGTACTGCAGGATGGAGGATCTCAGAGGTCAGGGGACTGCTGCCAGCAATTTCAAGTGGAGGGTCCACTGGCTTACCCCAGTTTTACAGGATGACACAGACAACAGAAGACATTATTAAGGTGACCTGAGTTCCACATTAAGGAGTTAACCTTTTCTGCTTGTCTGGTGACAGAATGGACGATTTTCTGGTCAAACTGGATTTTTTGCCCAGACTTTTCAGGGAAGATTTCTGTTTTATTCCTGGACCTCCCTGAAAAGAAGACCACGATCTTATACTGTCTGAGGTGTAGTCAGGAATTTTTGTTTGGTTAGAATCTCTTTGCCTCAGGGATTGTTTCAGAGGAACTTGCATGGCAAATGCATCTAGTCTGCATTATAAACAGGACACATTTCTATTTCCAAGTAGACATTATCTTGTTTTTTTTTATTATTATTATTTTATTTATTTGGTGCCATGGGGATACCTCTTCACAGTCAGGTAGTATTCAGTTGCATGTAGAAAAGGAAAACTTCACCCAAGCAGTTCTACCACAGCCCCTCATTTGTCTTGTGGCAGAACTTAACAGTGAGAATCTCTTTCTCCCCTCCATTTCTGAGCTCACAGATGTTAAACACAGGCGATGCAGATCTGATGGTCTTGTGGTTCCAGCTTCTCTTCCTTGTTTCCAGCTGCTAAATCACATTTAAAGATGTTAACAATACACAAAATACCCTCAGCATATGACTTCCTTCTGCAAGTGATCACTGGAGCTGTCACAGGGGTATTATTACGTTGCCAATGAGAAGAAACACATCCCCTGCGGTTCTGAATGGAAGGGAGGCATCTGTAAGGCAGCTTCTCAAGTAGGAGCTGGCCCACACTTTAGAAAATGTGGAGGGCCCCCACACAGGATAACTGTATTTTAGGAAGCACAGACTAAGCAATTCACCTGTACAATGCCTAAGGTTTTCCCTCCACTGTGGCTAGCCATTAAAGCCATATTGCAGCCCAGTTCTCGTCAATGATTTTTATTAGACACAGAGCAGTGACTAGTGACTTTACCTGCATAAATTTCCAGCTGATTTTTTTTTTAACCTGAACCTAGAAGAACCTGTAGGACACGTGGCTGTGCCTTTGGGAGGATTGTGAGTAAACATGTGGGTAGCAGCATGTTTGCAAACAGCTAACACTCTGAGTGATCAACCAGTGGAAAAGCTGGTCCTGAGGCACCAGGGAATCTACAGCAGAGATTTGTTGGACAGCAAGGGATATAGCCTCATTCTTTTCCACACAGGGGAGAACTGGGCACAGACATTATGGGAGGGCTCTGTCACAGACTTAGCAGAAGAATTTGGAATTCCCCTTTTCTCCTACTGTTAATATTCCCCCTCAACTACAGTCCATCGTCCACTTCACTGCCTGTGGTATTACCTAGGACTGCAGGATCAAAAGCTTGCATAGTAACTGGGTCAGAGAGTCTCCTTAGAGGAGACTCTGCTGTTTTCCTCCTCATCCCAGCCACCATGTTAACTGAGATGCAGTGAACAAGTGAAAAATGTGGTGTCAGGTAAAGTAACCAGGCTTACATCAGACTTAGGGGAAAATTTGGGAAATGAGAAGTGGCACCAAATTGACTGCTTCGAGAAGTTTTGAACAGTGGATTCTAGAAGCCCTTCTGCAGCACAGCCCTGCCTGATCCCTTTGGTTTGTGTAATAGGATGTATTAGGATCCAGTTACAAGCCAAAGTCCACTAGGGAGTGGAAGTGTGAAGCCTAATACAGTATCACAGAAATGGAAAGTGTCTTTAATGGTACAGAAGGGACTTGTGCTTGAAAGCATTTAACAGAGCCTTGGTAAGTAAACTGTAGTAATTGAGCTAGCAAAGGCATTTAGCTTGAACACTTTGTATATGTATAACAAAATCAAATAAGCACCAGGAAGAACTATTCTTCAAAGGGATAATTTGAAATGCTTCTATTCCCTCTCCAGACAAAGAGCACTTACTCATTTCAGTGTGCACATTTCATTGTGCCACGTAGCTACGGTGACTCCTGGTTTGTGAATACAAAAGGATTTAAACCACAATGCATAATAGTCAAGCTCCCACACCTACAGTTATTTCAAATCCACCAGGGAATACAGCCCAGAACTTCAAACTGAGAACTCAGCTGATCATAGCATCCTCTGGAACTAATTCTCCCTCTGCTCTCAGCTCCAACTCTCTGCTTTCCCTGAGGATCACTGCTTATGTGGAAAAGAAGCTCGGGTGCTGAAAGGCATGGGAGGGAAGATAAATAATGAGCACAAGCAGACTGTCAAAGAAAGCTTCACTGTGGTTAGTTGTATGCCAGAGAAACAGAGAGGAAGAGAAGAATTAAACCTAAGGACAATACAAGCTTTAAGGATGTGACCTCTCTACCCAGTAGAGTTATAGTGTTGAATACAAGAGGTTGTCAAAGGTCTTAATAACAGCTGGGTCAAAAAACACCCGCTGAGATTGTTTGTTTTCCTTTAACTGAACCGTGGGATGTTTGCTAACTAAAATTTAAGAAGGAAATGAAGGCCAAAAAGCAGTGTTATGCCTTGGAAGCTCCTGCAGGGCCATGTGGGTGTTGAGCATTACCCTATTCTCTGGGTTTTGTTTAAAAGTGAGCCCTAATATCTGAAGAACTGCACTTGCCACTACAGCACCATATTATGTTCTAAGTTCACAAGGCTGAAGAGAAATATTTCAAGTGTGGTGTTTTAAGTGGAAAGTGGAGATCCAGTTTAAAATTTTAAGCCAAGAAGTTTTCCATTTTTATTCTTTATTGGCAGAAAATCTTGCCTGAGGTCAACTTTACATGAAAAACTAGTGAACAGGACCTCACTAGACACGAGTTTGGTTTAATATTTTTGGTCTTCTTTGACTTTCAGGAGAATTTCAGTTCAAGAATTTTCATCTGAACAAGATGAAATGAGATTAAATTACCCACTGAAAAAAACCAAACCAACAAAACCCTCAAAATATTTAATCAAGTTCAGGGCACAGATTTGTATGTTCATGTTTGAAAGGTGCTGAGAATTGAATAACATAAGCATGGAAAAGCATGAAAAAAGGAAGAGAGATGGGTAACAGAGCAGGCAAAGGAAGTAACATGATGGGAAGTTGGAGGGTCACATCAGAGAGCAGACTTCAGGAAAAGGCTCAGTTGCACCTCTGTTGGAAGCAGGGAAGACAACAGAGAAAGGAGTGGCTTCACCAGACCTTCAGATGCTGTAGGAACATGTCTCATGGCTAGGAAAGGCACACTTTCAGCCTACAGCAGCCCTACCTTTTGCAGCAAAGAGTGTTCCAGAAGCCCTGTACTAGCAAGGAGTGACATCGATAGCTGGAGAGCAGAGTGACACAGCTGAAAGGGGGAAAGCTGAGCCGAGGATGAGACTCCAGCTTTGAGTTCCTTTATTTAAACAACCAAATAAGAATCAAGCTTAAGCTACAACGTGCTGTATTATTCTTATGCAGGAACATGCAAAAAAACAGTGTGATGGGAGAAGAAGGAACACGAGGTCTTTACTGCATAGAGCTCTCCCACTCCCCCACTTAGCAAGACAAGCAGCTACTAGGAAAAATTGGGGTCCAGCTGTTCTTCCTCTCTTCCTAGTAAATGTTCTCACCTCCACTGTCCCAACCCACCACCTACCTTCCAAGAAAAAACAAAGCTCCAGTGATTTGTTTGTAACATTTAATTCTTACTTGAAGAGCTTATGTTAGCAGGTTTAAGGAAAATAAAGGATGCTAAACAACTTAAATGGCCAACAACTGACAAATAGCAAATAATGAAAGCACTCAATTCAAACATAAATGAGGCCAGGGATTGCCTATTATTCTGTCTTTGCACACTACCCAGAAAACAAGCAGAGGGGGTGCATTCTTGGTCAATTCCTAAGCACTGTCATAATAAACGTGATTAATAGGCTATAATTTACCTGCACAAATAATTCAGTGAACAAATACAAACAACAAACAAATTTGGGCAGCTGCGATCAGATCTTGAGCAGAATAGAGCACATTTGCTAAATAAATTGGTATCAACTAGTCCTAGTAATTGCATTCCATCTCCCAGAATGGCTCCTGGATTACTTATGGAGCCCAAAATCCTGCCAAGCGTTTTGCAGGCTGTGTCCATTCTGTGCCTGGGAGAGTGGATTCACTGCCTACACCCAAATCACCGAGCGTTTGCATTTGCATTGACATTTTTATGGGGCTTTCCAGCTTCGCAAGTGTTTTCTAAGGAGTGAAGTTTAAAATAGCTCTGGTCCTCTTGTAACATTGCTGATTAAGTAACAGGATCAGACTAGGCTTTGCATTCTTTTAGCCACAAAAATGACTTACTTGGGGCATTAAAATAAGAGCCCCTAGAGAAACATGTGCACAGGTTACAGAGAAGCCCTTAGCAACGCATTAGCTTTCTGTATTATTTGCTCTCCCCATATCTCTGTTGTCCTGAGTTTTGAGCTGGACTCACAGCTCAGCAGAGACCCCAGAAACCTGTGCTGACTTCAGCCAGGTCTGAGAGAAGCAAGCACCTTGTCTCCACCAACCAGAGCTCTGGTCTATTTTGTGATTCGCAAGCAGAGCCCTGGCTCTTTGGAAGAAATGCTGAACTAAGCTTTCCTGGGCCATGTGTCCTCCCTCCTGCCTGCCTCAGCCAGGCAGCAGTGCCAAGCGTGGTGGGTAAGCACAGGTTCCACGACAAGGTAAGATAAATGGAGAAACATGCGCTGCAAGAGGTGTTTATTGAGTGAGATGCTAAATGAATAACCCAATCAATGCTGTAATATTTAATTCAATACAAACTTCAGATTGAGAGTGTTCCCCATTTATTTTGTGCTGTCACAGAAATTGTCGTTCATTAGAGCACTGCGCTATCATTAAGGGGAAGAGATTTCCAGGAGGAAGGGGCTGGCTCCAGGCTGTGCAATGGGTGCAGCCTTTGCAAAGTAGTGTGACAGAGAGTTTACTACCTTCCTTCTCTGCTAGGGACTTTGGGCAGGGCAGAAGACTTTGTGCTCTTCTGAAATGCCCCCACCCTCTGTAATGCCTTGTGCCAGTGTAACATTTTCTCCACATGTCCAGAAACCCTTTGCAGCTGTGTCTATGCCCTCAGACATTCGGACATGCCAAGCATGGGTTTAAACCTTCCTATTCTTTCTGTCTTCTGGGCCCAGTTCCCTGCTGGGACACTGCCCCTGCTCATATTGTCAGCAAAGGGCTGTAGTCAGGGATAGAGGGGGAAGAGAGGACCTGTGACTGTGTCCTGGGAACTCAAGCAGTGCCAGCTCTGTGGCAAAAAGAGCAAGGGGAGGCAGAAAAACTCTCTTCCTGGGTCAACTCCTGGACCGTCAACCTGCCCTTGCCATGTGTCAAAGCTCACAACTCCTCAGCACTGTGAGGTCAGCTGCAGGGTGCCAGCACACCCTGCTCGCACTTGGACCAGCTTTCGGGCAGCCCTGCCTGCTGGCACGCCATCCTGCCTCACCACCAGGATGAAGTGCTCACCCTCTAGCACATGAGCATTGGGATGGCGTGGCAGAGGTTGCCAGCTGGCTGGACATCTCTTGCTTGTGACAGGTGGCACGTTGTCTCTAAATCATCCTGGCCATCCCTATTCAGTACACCTGGCACCCTGTCCCTCACATTTAGAGCTGCCACTGTCATCGATCTCAAACCATCTGGTACAGCTCTAACTTGTCCTGTGTTTGATTGGATTTCCTGAGCATAATACTTGACTGAGAGGTGCCCACAACTCCTTCCCTATCCTGTGCTGCCTCTGATGGTTGTTGTTCCCTCTGGCCTCTCTCACTGGCCAGGTTGTGCCAAGATCCAGGATGATGTCTAAAGCATGGCATGGCATCACTGAAGCCCCATTCTTTGGCATAATCTGTCCTCTTTTCTTAGGGATTTAGATGAAAGCTGCCCTAGGTAGTTCAATATTGATTTCCATATGGGTGTTTGAGTAATGTATTCGTTCCAGCAGGTTGAATACCTTCAGTGGGTGTTCTTCAAAGCCAGCTTCACTCTTGAAGTTATCCCAATTAGCTTATTCATTCCCTTCTTAAAGTCTTTCTTTCTTTCTTGTTCCTCTCTCTTTGCTCTCTCAGGCAAGTTCTTAATTATCCCCCCAAGTGTTGCTCAGGTGAAGCAGCCGAGAGCTGTGCTTAACATGTCCTCTGATTACCCACAGGAGACTTATGAAATACGGACGGATTCAGTGAGTCTGGATGCACATGTGTTTGCATGCTCATTTAGTTCTTTCAGTTCTCCCCTCAAAAAGAAAACCAAGTCCTGCTGGCCCTTGTGAACTTCTCCACTAATTTGAGGAGCTGGACATGGGCAGAGTGTAGGTCAAGACTCCAGTGCTCTGAAGGTTTCTATTTCAAGGTAATTTACAAGAATGTCTTTTGAAAGGAGAGCACAAAATGTCCATATTATTTGGGGAAGATCTAGAAGTCAAAGCATACGTAAATGCAGAAATAAATGTATGAAAATAAAAAAACCAACCCTCTCTCCCCTTTTCAAGTTAATACATTCATCCATTCTAACTCTACCTCCTCACTATTCTTATTTCTATGGTTGCAAGAATTCATGTTTTATCTGCCTTTCAAAGGCTGATGAGTAACCAGAACTTTGTCGGCATCTTCATTTTAAACAGAAAAAACCAAACAGCACTCCCTCAGCCCCCCTTTTTCCAGTCTGTTCCTGCCAGAAACATAGCAACCAGCATGCACAGCTTTCTGCAGGCAGCCTAGTTTGCATTTAATTAGTTCTGTGATATCCTAAACTTCTTTCAACCTCCGCCCCCAGAACATCACTGTAGACATCGTCACTCTGGGAATGGCATGATGGAGCTGTCAAAAACCCAGCATCTGTGCCAGAAAGTGTTTAGAGTACTTGGATTCCTGAATCAGAACACAACTTGCCTGGAATATACTGTGTGACCAGGAAAACGAAGCAACGTAATGCTCTACAGAGGAACAAAGATGGGAAATCTAAAATCCATTTTATAAGCTCGGACTTACGAGGCAGAGATATGAAGCTGCCTGCTCTCAGAACATCTGTCTGGCATATCAATAACAATGCCAGGACAGGTGTCTGCCCTACCCTGGTCTGAGGAGACACGAGTTTTCCAAAGTGAGGAGGAATCTTAGGGAACAAGCAGTCCTAATTCCTAGCATCCTCTTTTCACAGCCATACCAGTTATGAGTAGGTCTTTGTGGGTGTCATTGCAACAGGGCTTACATTCTCATGGGCTGCCTTTATGTAGTCTGTCTGAGGGCACTGAACAGAAAGGCAGAGTAACTTAACACTGGAGGGAAGGGGTTTGTGTGGACCAAGATGGTAATGCCTTTCCAGTCACCTTACACTTTGTCAAGTGAGAGTGTTCAGGATCAATAAACCCCACTGCTGCACCTTGAGGAAAACACCACCTCCACTTCTGTGCGATTCCTTTTAGCTCTACCAACTCCATCCCAGCCCTGGGCCCTGCCTCCAAGTCTTCTGCTAGGACAGTGCACCAGCAGTTACAGAAAATGACAATGAAATCAGTGTGTGGCTGAATCAAGCTGCCTGCTGGTGATCTTGTCCTTTCTATTTTTCCTCTCCAGTCTTGAATTTCTACCCACAGATCAATCATTCCCACTCCTCCCTCCTCCAAAGCAGCAGGGGTTTCCCAGTACAGTGTCAATCCCAGTGACATCCCGAGGTGCTCAATGAGATAGTCACTGTTTCTCCCCCGAGCAAAGCCTCCCTTTTCTGTTCATTTATCCCTAACCCAGAAGTGCCAGCCACAGGAAAGCTTCTCCCAGGTTCCTGCATTTCTGCTAGCCACAGCAAACCCAAAAGCTGGAAAGCAAGCAGAGCTAAAGCAGGCATCGATATTTTTAATCACTCTGTCAGCCCACTAACCCTCTTTGATGCTTCAACCAGGCTTGCAGTTGGCAAGAGCACTGCTGACAGTGGTACCAGCACATCGAGGCAGGTCCTTTATCTCTATGTGACCAGTGCAATGCAGCTTCTTGCTCTGGCCATTTGCAACCTCTCAGCAGAGGAGGCAGCTGCATTCACTGCCAGGACTGTGAATTAAAGCACAGGGAGCATTCACCGCGTTCAACAGTTCCCCCCTCCCGCCCCTGCCACTCTGCTGCTGTTAAACTCACTGCAGCTTCAGCTGCTTTATCATCTCATTTGCTTTCAGATCTGACACCAGCCTGCCATGCAGCTGATCAAAGGTAGAACCCAGAGTGCAGCCGGGCTGAGCAGCCCCAGAATTCACACAAACATGTCACTTCCCATCTCTGTATGTTAGACAACTTCACTCCTTTCTGTTATTGCCTCTTTTAATCTCTCCCTCCACACATACACACACCCCTTTGCTTTCTCTTCATCCATTACATTAATTCCTGTGCCCACATGCTGTCACTGCTTCCCCTTTCTTTTTTGATCTGTCCTATCACTTTCCCCCTTTTCCCTTTAGTTCCAAAGTCCCTGTGTCTCCATGATTGCTCTAATTCCTTCGTGCTCTCTCTTCCTACTCTTTCCAGTATTTTCACAATGTTTCGTTTGATTGCTTCAGTTTCTGCCTCTTCCTCACTCTTTTTGGAGACTCTCATTTTTTCACAGGAGTGAAGTCACTTTTTGCAGTGTGGAAGGTCCCAGAAGGGATATTCTTCCCTTCAAAGCTGTGGATAGACTATTATTAGTATCAATATTATCTTTATATATGTCTCTTGAATCAGTAAATGACCTCCGCGCATGAAGTCTTTCATGGATCAGAAGCAATCTCAGGACTTGAAATCCAGGGTAGGGAAGAAAGAAATTTAGTGGTCCACTTCTGCAAGAAATCAAGGAAGAGAGAGAAGAAAGGAGGAAACAGAGGCAGCACGAAAGAGAAGAGTAAAAAAAAAAAGAGAAACGGAAAAAAAGAGAAAAAAGAGAAAAGAAAGGTAATTTGGTCTTTTGAGAATGACTTGGATGACAGGCAGTAAATACAAGGAGTTCAAAGAGAAAACTTTTTGTATAACCTTGCTGAATTCCATTTTAACATCGTCTCAAATATTGCATTTCACGCTGAACTTGGAATGTCTCTGGTAATTCTCTCCCTCACCTGCACAGGACTACAAATTAGTCTTAATTTTGGACTTTGGGTTACATTTCAATATTTCGGTCTGGAATCAACTATCACTCTAAATGAGGAAGGAGACCATTTCAGGCCTGTTTAGGTTAGGAAATGAGTGATGAGTCTGATCCCTTATGGCAAGCCCAGGCTCTTGTCCCTGATGGTAGGCAGACCACATACGACAGAGGAAGGCATAGAAATCACACATGAGACAGGTGACATAATTTTGCCTCCACCTGCCTACCCATCAGGCTTCAGCCAAAGCGTCAAGAGTTGGAAATGACATTCCAAGGCTCAAACTAATCTGCAAAATTTGTATTGAGATCTGAACATCTCTGAGGTCTTCAAGCAGGCATTTTCGTCTACACCCAGCTTGATTAAAGTATTCCTGGATTCAATTAACTGAAATATAATGGGATTATTTCACACCATGCAATCTGATTTTTGCTTTTTTTTTTGGTTACAGTAAAGTGAGCAAGTGGTGATTACAGGGCTTAATACAGCAGGCCTTGCTGTCTCATTGAAATAAAAAAGTGACATGAAATTAGGTCAATTTAACCAGAATTTCTTGGGGGAAGTGAGGAGTAGGGAAAATATCTCTGGTTTTCCTTCATGGGATTATTTTTCATTAGATAATTCTAGAAAATGTATTCTATGGCACATTATATAACAGAAAAAGAAGTAGTTTAAATGAAAGACACTTCATTTTCATCAAAATAAAATACATATTGAATCAAGTGTTAAATACACACACAAAATCATTTCCCCAGAATATTCTTTAATAGAAAACATTTTTCAAGAATTAGGGTTTTAATTTCAGTTCCATGTCAAGCCCATATTTCAAAAAACTGAATCGTGAGCGCAGATGGTCACAGGTTTTGTCTCGCTAAATGCCGCCTCTGGGAACACTGGTCAGCACAAGGCCAGGCCCAGGGCTGGCAGCAGTCACTCACCCGTGTGACACAACCATGTCTGACCTGGGAGTGACTTACAGCACACTGGTGGGCCGTGGACCATTTTGAAATTCCACCATCCATCTCACCTCCCCGCTTCGGTGACATGAAAGGGTTGCCCTCCGCAGGGGCCAGCAAGGAAACTCCCACTTCATTCCATAACTTTGGACCAGTCCTTGGTTAAGTGCCCATCTGAGGGTTTTGCCTGCCATGGCAGTCCCATAGATAAGCAACCGAGTTCCTAAACATCCAATTCTCTTGCTTCAAATTGCTTCAGCAGTTTTTATTTGCAATATCTTTCTACGTCAGCAGCTCAGTTCATTTTTTGTAACCAAACCCCACCCCTTATACATCTGCAGATGCTCCCACATGAATATGCTCTAGAACTTGTCCTTGTCCATCATATTGGGGTACTTTAGCATGTGGTGCTCCTTTTGAACCTCATAATGTTTCCAGTTGAAGGTGTCTCTTGACCCCTGGGACACTTAAAAAAACACCTAAAAGAAAATAATTCACAATCTACGGTCCCTAAATCCCCAGTACTCAGCTTAATAATACATTTTCAGCTGTGCAGTTACAACATTCATAACTAGTGCTGAGAAAATAATTTGCAGCCAGTAATTTGCTGAAAGAATTTAGTCCCTTTCTCTGCTCGCAGATGGTCCCTGAGCAAAATCAAAATTTCCTCGAATGTACTCATTATTTGAAAATACTCAACACATTTTTGGCAGGGCTTTTTTTTCTTTTTTTCCCTTTTAAAAATCACTCTTGCAGATTGATCACAAAAGCATTGCTTGTGTATTCCACAGTTAGTATTCTAGCCGTGAGCTGCTGGTTTGTTGTGATTAATCATAGGTTCATACTGTGGTTTCCTTTCCCCCACTGAGGGGAAAACAAAACCCCTGTAATTCTTATAGGCAGGTGTAGGCCTTGAAAAAACCCCAGGAGCTTTGATTTCCCTTGGGAAAAAGAAGCAGAGAAATTACACTAGGGAATTTTTACCCCTTTAATCTCTGTTTCTTACAGGGTTTCCTACAACTTCCATAGTGCCTACAGTTCCAGTTTCGCGTGGCCTCCATAGAAAGTCTCACAATGGTGCAGCAGGGCCACACATTTGGAACTGTGGGACAAAAACACAAGGAACACACCATCCTGCTCCCCAGTCCCCTGAAGCAAAATCATCTTACCCCTCACTAGAGCAAGAAGTCACTCATGGCAAGGTTGCAGGATGCTGTGCTGGAAGCACATGAGGTAGGGGACAAACTGGAGAGAGAAAAGGCATGGGGGTAGACAGAGAAGTCTTCTCCAGATCTGTGAGACCTGACAGGACTTTTTTTTTTTTTAAAGAATCACTGCAGAGAACAAATAGACAAGGCTTCAAAAATTCATTGGTGGGCTGGGTCCATCATTTAAGTTCCATTGTCTCATTGCATGCCAAGGAACTGCTTGTAAGGGAGGAATTTAGCATTGCATTTAACTGTGTTCATACCAAGACGTAGGAAAGAGAAATGTGGTTTACTTGCAGGCTGGTTAAGGCTCAGTAGACCAATCAAATTCTGATGTTCTGCTCACCTGCTCTCGTCAGCTTTGGTTGTCCTGCTCTGCTCCTCTAGCTGGGACACTGGAATTCATCCAGGGCTGGGTGCAGACTGGTGTCCTAGAGACGAAAGGATGGCGGCCATCCCTCCCATCCATCAATCACTCTCTTTCTGTGCGAATATGTGCTACTAATGCAAGCACAGACAGAATTGTGCCACTCTTTGCAGCTGCCACAGGGAAGAATCACATTTACATTACTAAATGCAGCTTTCTAGCAAAACACAGAGTGAAGTCAGAAGACAGCCTTTGATAAGGAAGAAAGAGACTTTAAAACAAATAACCCACATTCACTAACATGTATTCAAATACAGACAAGAGGAACAGTGGTAAAAAAAAAAACCAACCAAAACCCCTGACATTTCTGCTTCAAGCAGCCTTTATCACAGAGCATGCGGGTTTTATTTTGGCTGTTACCTTTCCTTTTGATGGTGTCTTCTGAGTCACTTATCGCACAGATATTTCTCCACTTCCCCACGTGTACTCCCTTGTGTTGGGGATTCTGTGTCAGCCTACCCCAAGCAATGACCAGCCATACAGGTGTAAAAGGCTTTTCTCCTCCTGAAAGACATTCTGTGTCCAGCGGAGCTCTGGCAAGAGGTCTCAAAGTGACTTGTATCAGGAAGACAGGACAGAGATACCTGTTCTGCTGCTGCATATGTAGAAGTATGATAACTATAAATGTTTTGAGAAAAAAAAAAAAAGATAAGTTTTTTCAAGGGGATGACAATTGCATTCAAATCAATTTAGTATATGGGAGATCCTGATGGTTAATCACATGTATTAAAACACCACACAAAACTTTTGGGACATATAAGATGCACTATGATAGCCTGGCTAGAAAATTGGTACATGTGGCCCTTACATTTTCAATATGACACTAGATTTATTTCATTTTTTGAATTGTGTGACAGGATGGTAGGAAGTGAGGAGTTTCCACAGATGGAAATGGGCAGCTGCAGCTAGCCTCAAACAGAAGTGAAAGGATTTAATGACACTTACACCATAAAAAATCAGAAGAAAGTAGCTGTTGAAGTTGAGATCTGCAGGTTTCAGAATTAGCCCTTTATTGGAGTAGGTGATGAGATTCATGCCATTCAGAACTACTGTTTCTCAAGGTGTATTCTGGAAAACACTAGAGTAGAGAGTTATTTTCTACTGATATTCTGATACCTGTTTCTAGATGATTTTTTTTTTTTGATGGCAGAAAACATATTTTAAAAAATGGAACCGAAACAAAGAACAATTCAGAGACAGGAGGTCAAACCTGTAGTAACCTCCATGGCAATGGAGACATAAAAAATAAAACACTGCAAGCTTTTACAAAGGTAGGTTTTTCATGGCTAGAACATTTTCTGTCTATTTTAAATTTAAACAATAAGGATTTTCCTCAACTGGAAAGCAAAGGCTTAGCCAATTAAGACTTGGGATGTTTGAAATATAAGGCAAAAATCTCAGTCCAACCTTAGCAGCTCATACCACCCACAACACCATTCACCACAGACCTCTCTGCCTCAAGCATCAGAGTGTCTCAAGATGTCTTAGATCCAGACATGGGTTTGCATGGCCTGGTTTTGATGGCAGGGGGCCTGCAGGGGTGGCTTCTGTGAGATGTCAGAAGCTTCCCTGGTAGAGCCAATGGCAGCTGGCTCCAGGATGGAACAGCCTCTGGACATGGCTGAGCCAATCAGAGATGGTTGTAATGTCTCTGTCATAACATATTTAAGATGGAAAAAAAAGTTATTGTGAAGATGTAATTGCGGACAGAGAAGAGCGGAGTGAGAACATGTGAGAGGAACAACTCTGCAGACACCGAAGTCAGTGCAGAAGGAGGGGCAGGAGATGCTCCAGGCACCGGAGCAGAGATTCCCCTGCGGTGCATGGTGCAGACCGTGGTGAAGCAGCTGTGCCCCTGCAGCCCATGGAGGACCATGGTGGAGCAGAGATCCACCTGCAGCCCCTGATGGAGACCCATGCTGGAGCAGGTGGATGCCTGAGAGGAGGCTGTGAGCCCGTGGGAGGCCCGTGCTGGAACAGGCTCCTGGCAGGGACCTGCAGACCCTTGGAGAGAGGAGCCCACACTGGAGCAGGTTTCCTGGTAGGACTTGTTACCCTGTGGATGCTCCCTGCTGTGGAGCAGCCTGTTTTTTGAAGGACTCATCCTGTGGAAAAGTGACCCACATTGGAGCAGTTCATGAAGAACTGCTGCCCATGGAATGAAATCACACTGAAAAGGTTGGGACGACTGTCTCCCATGGGAAGGGCCCTATGCTGGAGCGGGGGAAAGACTTCTCTCTCTGAGCAGTAGCAGAAACAACGTGTGGTGAACTGTCCATAACCCCCATTCTCCATCTCCTTGTGCCACTGAGGGGGAAGAGGTGGAGCCCAGGACCAACGGAGGGATGAGGGGAAGGTGTTCTAAAAGATTTGTTTTACTTCTCATTATCCCACTCTGATTTTGTTAGTTTGTTTGTTAGTGATTTTGTTAAATTCAATTAATATCCTCAAGCCCAGTCTGTTTTGCCCATGACAGTATTTGGTGAGAGATCTCTCCTGGTCCTTGTCTCAATTCATGAACCACTCGCTATATTTTCTTTGTCCTGTCCAGTTGTGGAGGACAGCAGATAGAGTAGCTTTGGTGGGTGCCTGGCATCCAGCAAGGGTCAACCCACTGCAAGATGCAAATTCCTTAACTTGTTAAAAAGTCTCACCAGCTAGGAAGTCAGAATAGGACAAATGTTACAAAGCATGTGGTTAGACACCTCTTGAATCAAGATGTTAAAAAAAGAAACTAAATCTTTCCTGTTATTTAAGCTCAAGGCTTATGCCAGACAATACATGATACTCTAAACAAGGAGAGAAGGATATAGTGAGCCCAGGCTTTATTAAGGTCCAGCTGTACATGATTTACTTTTCATTAGGTTTAGTTAGCAGATAAATAGTAATTCAGGCAAGAGTTCTAACTGTGCTTAATACTTTAGTCTTAAAACAGAATAATATCTCCAGCATCATTAAAAACAAACATTCAGATGGGAACAAATTAGCTCATATCAATTCAGCCACCTGCAAAGACCTCCTTTCTATTACTGCTCTTCCAGAAAATTTATGTTAGCCATTTCCATATCACCTCTTAAAAGTACATGACTTTGGAATCAAGCCTGTAAGGCTGTGAAATCCAGGCCCTTCCATCAGAGTAAGGGAGTGACTCCCCGAGGTCCCTGTGTTTTCTAGGAGAATGCCCTGCAAGTGGGGGACCGTGCAGTCCACCTCGCTGCCACAGAGGTGATACTGGATGAGCGGTGGTCCAACAAGCAACTGTCACAGTTTCATAGGTCATCTAAAACTGCACAAAGACACCTACTCTAAAATATTTATTTAGAAGTCCAGGTCTTACCCAACAGCTTCCAGAGTAGGGAACTTACCCCTGAAAATATATTAGGGATAAAATAAAAAAGGAGTGCAGTCTCTGCTTTGACACCTGTTCTGTTCATGGGTGATCAAATCCTTTCTGATCTTTTACCCACTGTCCTGAATTTTGAAAGCAAGCTCCTCTAGCTCCAGGCAATACAAAGAAAGCTGCAGAAAGCAACAGCAAAACCCTCACTCGCTGCCTGTGCCTTGCTTCTGTGCTAAAAGTTGGAGCAATCTCTCCTTTGCTTCTTCACTTAGGTTTTCTCTGATTCTTTGTGATTAAACAAGAACAAGCCATATTTATTCCTAGAAAAGTTGCTGGGTCACCATAAGCCCAAATTTATGTTCCGGTGGAAAAGGCTTTTCTGCAGACTGCATCTGAAAACTGCCCTCTCTCAGATCCCACTTCCTATCCCAAAGCACTTTGAGGAAGTTTGGATACACATCTGAACTTTTCAGCTTGATGTACTATCTCCCTGTGACTCATAGAAATGTTTCTATGAATATTTAATTCTTTTAAGTTCCAAAAGGAAAAAAAAGGCTCAAAAGGGAAAGAGAAAGACTCAAACAAATACCATAGCTGCCAACATCTTGTGACAGAAAGTCAATAGCTTTTAAATCTGCATAAAATTACATATATTTCCATGAAATTACCCACATTTGCATATAGTGATGCTACAAGGGAGTTGCAGCTCCTCCTCAAGACTCCCAAAATTCTGTCTTCTCCCACCATCCCAACAAAACATAAATTCTGCCACCCTTGAGCTCTGAAAGCACTAGGAAATTCAGGAGGAAATTGCTGGGACATTTCCATAGCCCAGTGGAAATTCCTGCCAGACATGGGTCATGGGTCAACAGCTTCAGGAAGTCTCCCTGAGACCTCTCTTCTTTTCCACTTCTCCATCTCCTTCTCTCCTCCAGAGAAGACTAGGGAGAACAATTTCTAGTATTCAGGCAGAACAAAGTCTGTCCTCCTCCTTACTGTCCATGTTCACGTGCAATTGAGGGGATGGTGCCCACAACACGCCCAGCCAGGTGTCTTCTCCAGTCCTTGGGAGGATCAGGGATCCCTCTCAGCCTCTCACCAGCTGGGGCAAGGCAACCCACGGACGTCCTGTGCAACACCATGCATTGGGGAAGGAGGGAAAGAGGGTCTGCTGGTAAAAATTACTAGCCAAGTGGTTTCTGTAGTGCATGGAAGGGGAAAAGGCTGGCCCAGAGATGAAGAGTGACTGCTAACTGGAGCCAAGAGCAGGTTTGAAAAGGCATGGGCAATACTGGCTTTTATCCTTAGGCAGAGGAAGCGTCTCTAGAATATCACAAAGAAAGAGGAACCCAGTTACAAGTCATCTGATTGCATGACTGCCATCACAAAACATGTAAGTACAGCATCTCCCAGCTGCTGTGATGGCTGCCACACCTCCCTGACCTGCCAGCCCCATTCTGCTCCTCTCAGTTGTGGAGATTCACAGCTGCATTTGTGGGGCGAGCCCAGGAGCCCCCTGGGTAGCCCCCACACTGGGGAAGCCAACAAGATTGTGGGCACCATATGTGGGCAGAAAGCTGTGTGTGAACCACCCACCAGCCCTTTCAGAGACACTGGAAATTGTAACCTGAGAGACAGTCCGACGGGGGTTTGACAAGATATGTTGTTTTTCACTACCTAAGAAATACCAGGAATATATTTGATGAGCAATTCCTTCCTGCAACAGTCTCCCATGGTGATCCTAGCAGATAGATATATTCTGGAGATAGTCCTGCTGGCTGGAGTGATAACTCGGGGATCATGGATGAACCTTTCCCCGGGACCAGAGAGCATCCTGGACAGCTTCTTCCATGGTCTTGCCTCAGGTTAGGGAGAGATCAGGATATGAACTGCCGAGGGTTTTATTTTTTCCTGCCTTCTTATTGCAGCTCCTCAGCCCAGCAGCCAAAGGTACTGTTTGATGTGCTTAGGTTTTCCCTGGTGACATTTGCCCACCAAAAACTGAACCCGAACCCACCAGCCTGCTTTCTCAGAGGCCACAAAACAGGTTAGTAATGAGTTGGATCAAAATGGGGAGTGCTTTGTATCCCACCCCTAGGCCCTGGCCTCCCTGTGTGTAACTGCTTTTGAAATATATTTGGTAACACACCGAATGTATTTAAAGGGATTGTGGAACTGGCCAATTTTCATGCTAATTAAAGTGCAGGAGATGGAAGTGAGCTTTTTGAAATACATTACAGCACCGAGGAAAACATATTGTGCGCTATCTCATATTTTTCAAGAGCCCATATTCAAATCCACTTTCAATCTGTGTGCACTGTGCTGCTGCTGCTGCTGCTGCTGCTGCTGCTGCTGCCTGCGTTACCAGTCCACAGGCAGCGTCCATCCTGCCCCTGTGCTGGCCCAGCCTTTGGCATGGGATGGACCTGGATGCATAGCCTGTCCCTGGGGACAGGGAGAACTAGGTCAGTGGCTTGGAAGGAGCTGGAGCACCAGGCTCTCACATGGAGGGAGGTGGGGAAGGGAGAAGATTACTAATCTCCACAGACAGCATAGCCAAAGGGGACAATATTTAAATTTCCCACAGCTCATACTTACAGAGGAGATAGCCCAGGCTCACAACCGTGTTTCTCTTGCAAGGGCTGGGGAAAGTGTAAGGTTCAATTAAATGTTTGGGGGAAGGGAAATCTCATGCAGAAAGGCATTTGCAGAACATGTGAGCATCCTTTCTTCACTTCCCTGGATAGCTAGTTGGTCGGGTCACACAGAGTGTCCCAAGAGAACCAGAGGTAGACCAGCACCTCTGAGCTGGGGGCATAGGTGTAGCTTTGACTTGGATTTCAGCTGCTTGTCAAATACAGGGCAATTCACTTATCTGGCAGGTCAGTTGAGACCAATTGTTTCGTCCTACTTGCTCAGATAAGTTTAGAAACCCATTCCTTTTGGAAATATTAGATGTTGCGCCTTTGTTTATACACATTTCCTTCCTCTGCAGAAGGAGACCCCTTCGGAGTGCATGTTCATGTGTATGAACAAGTTTCAGCATCTGGCTTGGGAAAAATCTGCATGTAAATTGATGGGAACATCCTTGAGTACTTCCCAAGGTAATGGTGCATGTCCAGCAGCCCTCTGGGTTCATCTCTGCATGTAACTTTGACTCCCTGCAGATGGTGGCTGGCAGAGGGGGTGATCTTCTACGTGCACACCCTCATTTCCCCAGGAAGACTGTAGAGAGAAGGGTCTATTTCTGTGAAGACACACCATAGCTATAGGACTCTTCTCTATGCATGATTTCTTGGATGTAGGAATTATTTGGCTATTTTCCTTGATTTCACCTTCTTTGCCTCTCTCACTGATCTTTGGATACAGAGGCCACAAGAATATCTGTCCCTGGGGCTGGGAGCTACCAATCTGCACTGTCAAGTGCTGAGCAGTGTTTCTTCACCCTCAGGAGGAAATCTGCTCCTTTAAATATTTGTCTGACTCCCTGACAGCTCTTTGACAGAACATTTTGACTGTAAACTTCCCTGTTTACAGTAGCATTCAGTGGCAGAAGACATCTCTATCAGGGCACCCTCCTCTTTGCAAGAAAAGCCCTGTTCTTGGCTGGCAACAGGCTTTCCTTCCCTGTTCAGTTCATATCTGAGCTTTTTGCCCTCTGTTATCTTCTGTAAGGGCCTCATTTTCCAAACCAGAGTTTGGAAAGACTGGAGCTAATATGAAGATTCCAAAAGTTAGGTAGTAGCAGGTGAGATGATAAAAAAGAGAGGTTCTTCCCATATGGACTCCACCAAAGGACAGAGGTGGTGGAATAATGGCAAAAAGAGCAAATCCCTGTTCTAGTAAAATACAGGCAAGTGTCTCTCTTAAATGTTAATTGAGAAGTTTTCCTTCTTTCCTTCAGAGTCTGGCAAGTAATGTGTGTGTGGGTGGGGGAAGACAGGAATTACCTAGCAAATCTGGGAACACCCTGCAAACCCAGAGATCACGTGGTTTTAGAAGCGGCAGCAGCTCTTAGGAGGCAACTGAGGTAAGCCAAGACGACACGTGGGAGTAGGGGAATTAGGCAGCCCTGTCTGAAGCTGTTTCAGCTTTCTGATACCAGGTCCAGATGAAGCCCCTGTCTTTGGAGAGAAGCCATCACCAGGTAGAGCTAACTTTCTGACTTAGCTCCATGAAGGTGAAGCAGCTGACTGGTCAGTGTAGTAATGAATTTGAAAAGACGTGCCTGAATTAAGTCATCCCTGAGTAGCCTCTGAAAGAATAGCCTGTTTTTGTAAGCTTGTGGTAGACTAAGCCTTTTAATAAGGGCAATATCTAAATTGCATTTGTGACATTGGAGATCTCTGAGTACTTACCCTGCCCTACTGCTGCCTGGCAGTTTGCAACATGAGGCAAACAGGAGTGCTTGCAGGAATGAAGAGATTGATTAATAGATGATTCCTGTTGAAGCACGGTCCAGAATAAGAGAGTAGGCAGGGACAGCCTGTGCATCAGTTTCACTTTGAAGCCAATGGTGTGGTACTGCCAAGATTTCATCTGCGGTGTCTCCGCCACGTACAGGAGAGCAGGACCTTTGAGGATGTTGGTATCCATGCTGTTTTGTCCTGCTCACACAGAAGGTTGAGAAGAACCATGTATCTGGGGTAAGCTGAGCAGTTTACAAGATCTTCCTCATTCCAAAGGTGATGAGAAAGTTACTAGTCCCAGAGTCTCAGTAAGTTCAAGACACCTATTCCCAGATCTTCCTGCTCTTTACGATGCTCAGATTGGGAGCACAAATAGCTCTGCCATGAAAAGCTGTCTCTCTGGCAGAACCACAGATAGTTTTCTGCAGAGGAGCACTGTGCACTGTCACCCAAAGGAGGGAGGGACGATCTCCTACAGGTTTTCTGAAAGGCACTGCCATTGTTCAGAGTGCAAGTGGGCTGAGGAGCTTAACAGATGGTTGCAGTGAGACACGGACTCTCTACAGATGGTGAATTCATTCCCTCTGAGATCAGTGGTGGGCTGGATGACAGCCCAATATGGTTGCAGACTCCAAGAGCCTGTATTACCCCCACACACCCTGTTATCATGACATTTTCCTCTTTGGAAAAGGCAAAGGGATTTAGAGAGACAGAAACAGACACATACATGGGTAGGGAGAAAACAGTGAAAATGGCAGATGGCATAGAAACAGGTACGTATCCCTCTGAGAGGCTGTCACTATGGGAAGAGACAGCAAAGCAGTTATTGCTCACTGGCTTGCCTTGTGGACGTCCCTTTCATTCCATGGACATCCATGGCATGGCACCCTGGTTTCCAAAACATAACTTTCATAAACACCAGATCCCAGTAAGCAAAATATCTCTGAGAAAATCTCCCAAGAAGACCTTGTCTTAAAGGATTTTTTCCTTGAGACCACATTTTTTTTTGAGGTCACATTTTTAAGCATTGCCCGATCTCTGGAAGGACTTTTTGCAACCAGCTATTAAAAGGCTGGAAGCCTTTTATAGACTTGATGAAGTCGGTGGAATTAGACAGCAAATGAGATCCTGCTGTGAGCAGTCTCAGATTTGAATGGATCCCCAACTTATATCTCCCATCCCATAAGAGAACATCAAATTTCACATCAAATAAGCAGTTTATCAGGTTTTATCATGGGAAATGGCTTGGGTTTTTAGTTTTCAAAGTCAAACCAGGAAAGTATTTCAAACCAGAAATAGCATTAATTCTTTCAAAGGTGTTTTTCTTTTTGCAATCAAGTCATGTTTTGAAGACAATCCTCCTCCTGGTGATATTTCAGCAATGTAACACTACATGACATCACTAAGTCCAGAGTTTAGGAAGCCACATTTTCATTCATTTCAGGATGATCTTGGGCTGTTTAATGATTTTGGTGGATAATGCCAGGAAATTTGGATGCAGTTCCATGTTCCACAGCAAACATGTAGGTCGGAGAATTATCTCAGCAGTCAGCATCCATTGACTCATAGAAAACCTGACTCACAGCTATTGCTATCTACAAGAGTTCCTTTTATTTCTGTATTTCCTTATAAGTTTATAAGATGGTACTCACAGGGACTAATGCCGTATTCTGTCAGGAGCAAGCTTAAATCCAGCAGGCTGGTATTCAGCATACCTCCCAAGCTGGGTGAAGGTCTGTATTAGGATGCATCTCCTGATAACTCCTCTTCTCAAAGCCCCAGGGCTTGTAGGCAGAACAACACAGCCCTTGAAATTCACTTCCTTCCAGTTTTAACAGAGCATTTGCAAGGAAGTTTCACAAGAGCAACTATTCCAAAAGACACTGCTGCTAGTTCTAGTGGCAGAATAAATCTTGTGATTCAGCATTCAACACCTTCTCTGGAAGCTCTGAAGCAACCCTAGAAATAGACCCTTTCCAAGAAGAAAAAAGAAAAAGAAAAAAAAGAAAACAAGAAGTAATTTGAAGCATGAAAGTAGATTTGTAGATATGAAAAAATACAGAAGTCTTGCAGAATATAAACTTGCTGGTGCAAAGATCTTACTTTAAAATTGATGGAAAGGCCCCTTGTGTTACATTGCTTCCTTGTACTGAAGTAGTGTTAGAACACCTTGCAGGATCAAGCACAATATGAATGGTAAGTCCTAAAGCTGTATATATTTATATAGGTATGGAAATACCACACTGGTACTATTGTTCCCAGGATGCTATATGGCAGTGCAAGTTGATCCCCAGTGGCTTTAGCCAAGCGGGTTCTAGGATTATTCCAGATGTATTGCTTATAGCTTGGTCTCTCCAGTCTGCTAAATACTTCTCAACATGAAAACCATAGTACCATGGTGTTAAGATGCTAAAACCACATGAAAAAAGCATCCGGCAGGGAAGCTTGAAGAAGAGAGAGAAGAGTTCTCCTCAGTCATGCTCCTTTACCCCTCCCCAGGTCTTTTGTCCCGGGGTATTTCCCACCGCTTCCCAAAGTTCACCTCTACACACAGCCAAGCACTGGAGCCACTGCAGCAAGCACAGCCACCAGCCCCTTGCTCTTACTGAAAATCCTCCTCCCACAGGACTGCTTCATTTATTTCATTTGTCTCCTTTCCATCTCCCACCCTCTCCTCAGGGGAATACAACCCAGGCAGATAAGCTAATGAGACAATTAGCTCTCTGCTCCCTGATTGAAGGGCCCTTTATTTCCCTAACCAGCCAAGCCAATTCTCAACATCATTGAGTGCTTGACTTTATTTCTGAGATGTGATTCATCTTCCCTCTTGCTCATATATAAACCTACCATAAAAGTGTGTTATTAATGTTGCCAAGTTAACGCTTGCTTGTTAGCAAACACTTAGGCCTAAACCTGTTTGGGGAGCCTTAATTCAACCCCTTCCTCCTCCCACGCCACAATTCACCTTGCAGGTGTATTTCACCAAGGCCTTTAATAACTCTGTCCTACAGTGGTGCACAGAATGCCCATTCCACGCTCAGCATATATATTGGGCAGTGACCTACAAGGAATGATGAGCCAAGATATTTTATTTTTCACTTGTACATTGAGCTGCCTCGCAACTTTACTTGCCACCCACCTGCTCTTTCATGTCTTCAAAGGTGCTTTTTGCAGTGGAGCATGCAAAGGCTGGGTACAGCCACAATGCAACAATCACTGCAAAATGTAACCTAGCATGCCAAAATTACATGTTAAAATACCAGCAACTTCTGGAAGTGTTCACTGCAAACTCTGGCAGAAGGGGAAGATGAAGGTCAGTGAAAAATTTAAGACCTACTCCCATTTCCCTACAGACCAAATACCCTTTGCATTCTTGATAATTTAAGCTGTCATATGTCTTCTTGATTTCTTGATAGATTGTTCCCCCAATCCCAGTAAAAGCTTACAGCATGGCCTCAGAGCATCCATGTCCTCTCTCATTTTGCCTGCAGTTGCTTGGAAGGGAGGCTGCAAGAGGAAGAAGAAGGACGGAACCCTATGCCAAAGTTCTCACTAGATTCATCTTAGTCAAATCTGGAAGGGAATCTGAATCCAGGATAACCTGAATGCTATGAATTATTTTAGCCTCAGATTCTTTTTCATTCCTGGTTCCTTTAGCCCTTCCTGAGACCTCACAAATGCCCTATTGCAAGACATAGAAGAAGTCTCCTGCATGGAAACACTGAACAAAATAACTGTCAGGTTTATGATGCACCACTCAATTCAGACGTAGAAGCATTTTTGACCAAAAATTTCTATTCAGGCAGAATGTGAAGGCTTTGAGCATTTATCCCAGAATTTACAAGTGCAGGAACAGCTATAGAGCAGGCTCTGGTCTACAGTTGCTGCCCTGACAGCCCATGGAAGAAGGCTCAATGCAGAATAAATTCACATTGTTTCCACTTGGGATCTCCCAGACAAGTATGTGGCAAGTCCATCTACATCAGTGAACCTCTTTACTTTAAATGTGTGCTCAAGTGTATTAACTCTCTCCAGCATTGCAGGAGGCCAATAGGTGCAGATGGACTTTTGTTGCAAAGATTCTAAGAACTGGTAACTGGTAATCATGCAGTATTGTAAACGTTTTATTTTAAAGACATAAAGGGGTGGAGAAAAGGTCTTGGATTCATAAAATTGCAGTACATGTGCAGCTAGATTCAGTGGCCTCTGCCCATTCAGGATTACAGGGAATAAAGACCAAAAGTTTGCAGAAACATCTTGAAGCCTTTGGAGAAAAGCTTTGCTTTCTTCCACTGCTTGACAGATCCAGCACAGCAAACAGGGAGTTAAGGCTTTTCCCCTGCTACACTGCAGCAAAAATGAGAGATTTAAATAGACTGAAAATGTAAATCCAACATTTATTCCATAGACATAGTGAGGCAGAGTGGAGGGGAGGGGAGTGAGAGAGGATAGATGATCATTGGATGTGTGAGAAGAGAGATGCATCACATAGTATATATTTTATATGTATTAATATTCATACCAGTTCTTTCTTTTCTCCCTCCAGGCTCTGTCTGCTGCTTCAGTTCATCCATCCGGCTTCAAGAGGGAGATGGATCTTTCAGCCCTTTTCTTGCAACTCTAAGCTAGAATCTAAGCATCAAAATAGCATGTGGTTCCTTTCTCAGCAACATTGCAGGGGGATGTTGTTGGGACATCTACAGTCACAGGTCATCCTGAGAAAGCAAAGTTTGCAAGAGGGGTCATCCCATGCTCCCTGTGAAGATCAGAGATGTGCTTGGGTGGAGACATTTCAGGAGAGGAAGCATGGAGAGCAACAGTTCCTCCTGACTCCAGAGGGAGCGCCACTGCTTTTGGAGCTGCACAGAGTTTTAAACACTGCTGTCCTGTATCTGAAGGTCTGCAACAACACATGGGACAGTCGCCCTGTACGAAGTCTTCAAGTATGGAATTGAGGACTGGAGATAACCATACCTTTGGAAGAACATTGTGCTCTGTGATTGTGGAGTGGTGGTAGCGAAGCCCAGGGAAAAGGCAGTGTTGTCTTATACTGATTTGGAAACAAAGAAAGCCCTGGTGTTGAGGAAGGATGAAGTCAGGTGCCCAGGACACTTGGCTGGGTCTAAAAAGACATCAGCCTAGAGGTAACGGCAACAAGATCAAGAAGAATTATACAGGTTATAGTACATGAGAAGAGAGTTTCAATTTGCTGAAAAGAAGATGAGGCTGAAGTTTATGTTTAAAGGCTGCTGTCGTATTTTCATTCCAACTCTACTGAAGATTGTCATGAAAAAAATCCATTTTCTGAACTGTGTTTGGAAGAGAGACAGTAGCAGTCCTGGAAGACTGATGTTTCCCTCAAGACTCAGGTGCTTCAAACTAAGAAAACTTGATGGCAGTGCTTAAAAAGCACTATATGCCCCAAAAAAGCATCACAGCAGAGAAATAAATTGCTCTTAACCAAGCCAAGGAAAGGTGAGACTTAACAGCTTTTTCACTTGTCTTGCAAAGCTCTCCTACCTATCATGTTGGTATTCATGCCTAAGGACTCCCTTGGGAATTCTTGCTTTCTATCTGGGAATCAAAAAACCTGGACTTTGATGAGGAAAAAACTGCCGAATATTTTTCACAGAGAGCAATTTAATCCAGAGGAAGCGACAGGTGCTGTGTGCAGCCCAGCACATGTGTGTGTGTGGGCCAGCACTGAGGGGCAGCCTTTCTGGAAGCCATCTCTGCCTGTTGAGTGGCAGCAGACCCACACCATGGTCTGGAGTCACTTCTGAGAACACCAGGGAGCCCTGTGCAAAAGGTTTGGACATGTAGTATGTATTTGCACTTTTCTAAAATTCACTGAAGGAAAAGCCATTTACTATTTGCAAGGAGGAGGGTACCCTCCTTTTTTCACAGCAAACAGTGATTCATATATGTACTACAAAGGTTTGGTCTTCCACCATGGAACAGCTCCTCTGAATTTTCAAATGCAGAAGCTAGTTTTTGGTAATCTGGACTGGATCAAAATCACTGCAACTATTTATCTTTGGACATAGCAACGGACAGATGTGTCCTTATTTTTTGGGAAAGTGTACAGAAGATTTACCATCTTTCTTCCCACAGAAACCGACAGTGTTCACAAAATTAGCATCCAGGAGATAAAAGTTCAGACCACAACCAGCTGCCAATTCACATAGCACAATTTAAGTTGGTGCCACTTTACAGGAAAGCTTTTACAGGAAGTGTTCAGGAAGGTTTTTGATCTATGGATGTAAAGTAAGTACTTTTTACCCTTGCCATTATTTGGTACAGAAGGAAGAGATTTTTAGCCTACCATGGAAACAAGGATTTGTCAGTGTTGTTTGTATTACAGTCACATCCAGGGCCTCCTACTGTGATAGATGCTGAATAAACATGCAAGCGAGAAGTCCACACCGCCTAACAAAGATATCCAAAAGGAAAGAAGTGAAACAGCTTGTCCAACACCATGAAGCAAAGCAGACACAGAAAGCAGCACAGACTGCTTAGTCACGTGTACTACTTGGTGGAAGTTGTGTTTCTACTGAGGTTTACAAATGTGCGCCTTCAGACAAAGGCACGCTGCCTCTGCTGCTACTGTCAACCAAAGATATATTTCCTGATTAGTTCATTACTCCTGATGGATCTTTCAGCAGTGTCATCCTTACCTGTAGCTCCTAGAATCCATCCTAATTCAAACATATCAAATCAGAGCTGGGTATGAAGTCTTTCTTTGCAGCCCCAGAACACCATGTTCACACATTTCACAATGATTAGCAAAGTCTGGTTTCCTCTGGGCTATGTTCAGCTGCAAGAAGCTTCTCTGAATTTTAGTAACAGGTGCTTCACATTGCAATCTTTGTATAGAAAGAAAGCAAAACTTTTTTTTCTCTACATACTCTTTTGCAAAAAATTGGACTAGTTCAAAAGTTCTTGGTGAATGAGAAAAAGGAGAAGGTTCTGCAGACAGAGCATGCTCCTTTGGGCTTATATCCTAAGCATGCAAGATAAATGTCATGCTTATTAATATTTTTTTCCTCAGTCCAAAATGAACAGGAATTTAATTCTCAAATTAAATTGAAGAATTTAAAAATCCAAAATATGGCTTACTGAACACATTTTATTTTAATCACTTTCAAAACCTGTATGAAAAAAAGCCTGTGCTTAGCATATATTTTCACTTCGATGAAAATCTTCTAAAAGTCTTTTTGAAAATACTTTTTCCTTGAAATTTTTAAACATACCAAATGAATCCCTCAGGCAATTTTTTTCCACGTTGATATTTTCTAGTGGAAAAAGATTCCCATTTTAACCTTTCATTAATAAAATTTCTAGCCTGACTGAGCACTCTTAGCTAAGTTGTGAGTGAATAGCTCGCTTCAGAAATCATTAATCCAGACCTGATGTGAACTGGTGCCTTTGCAACCTATGGCTTTACACTGAAAGAAGGTGTCCCTGTATCTTTTCACTGCTGCTGAACCACGTGGTTTCAGTGGGAATGTTGGTGGAGGGCCGTGGGGACAGGAAAGGGCAGAGCAGGCATGCTCTGGGAAGAAGCACAGTCGAGTAGGTCATAGGCATGCGTGGGCTGGGGGACAGGGTGACTGAAGCTAAGCTTAAAATGAGGCTGATGGAATTAAGGCTAGTGAAAAATGCTTCATCTTCTAGCTCTATGGCTACATTTCTATTTGCAATTTCTCGCTCCTGTGGTGTTTGTGAAGCAAAAATCAGCTTTACAGATATGTTGGTGCTTGTAGTTCATTTTGAGTTCACTAGTCAAGGGCTTAACTAGTTCACTAACAATTCTGTAAAACACAGCTACTAACAGATTCAAACATATATGAAAATAAAATCCTTTTTTTTAAAATCTGTGACAAATTTGATCTTTAAAATATTTCTTAAAAAAACATTCAACCTCCTTTTAAAAAGTATTTCTCCCCTGGTGTAAGTCAGAAACAGCCAGATCAATTCAACAATCAAAACCCCTAAACAAATCCTTCGGGCTTAGACTAAGTGTGAGCAATTTCATCCTGAAAGAGGAATCACTTGGAGAGTTCAGAGGAAATGCAAGCAGAGAGACTTGGATGCTGCAACTCTTTCAAGCTCTGCATTTGGTGTGCGCTGCTGGCAGAGGCACAAAGGAATCTGCAGCTGAATTGCCCTGCTGTCAGGGGATGGAATTTTGTTTCCAGAGTTTCCAGTACCACTAAAAAGAAGAAGACAGAACACCAGAAACAAGCCTGCCTGGGTGCACAGAGGGGTTGATTCACTTGCCCCAGAGCCAGCAGTTCCCAGGGGATGGCTGACCCTGGAGACCTGGTTCATTCACCAGGGGTTCCAAGGGCGCACCCGCCCTGCCACGAAGCCTTGTGTGTGCATGGTGAAAGATCCAAGCCCACTACCTGGACACTTGCCTGTCACCACACTCATTTTCTGTGAGAAGCACCTGTAAACTCTTGGTGTGAGAGGACACAGCTGCCTCAGAGTGCAATAACACTTTCTTGCTCTCCTCTTTGTACCTGCCCTGGCACAACTCATTCAGAGTATGTGAGAACAAAACACACTGCAGCACAATTTGATACTGCACTGAGTGATGGGTCTCCCGTAGATGGCCTCGTGATGTACTACAACCAGTGTTAAGCAAGTGACAGGATGCAGCAAGACAGTGCCACTGAAACCTCATACAAAGAATTACTTGAAGCCTTCAGATATCAAAAAATCAAGAGCAGGGGGGAAGAGAGGGTTATCTGAGCAGGTGTTTTCAGATTAAGTTTGAAGGGAGATGGAAATGAGAGATTGCAAAGCAGTTAGCTCTGCAGGCACAAGATTATGTGAATAGGTCTCTGCTTAGCACATGCCTCTCACTGTCTCACTATGAAAGACTTCAAGTCCAGAGAGATCTCGAAGGGACAGCTGCAGCCATCCAGTGTGTTGTGTGCAAAGCCTGCTCCGTAACATCCAATTCTTATCTTAGAAGCCCAGATAGAGTTCATCCCAGTTCTCCAGACTAGTGGATCTTGATTATCAGAAGCCCTGTGGCTTTCCTCATAAGCTATGCTCTTACCTTTAAGCATGGCAGGATTTGTATGAGCTGCTACTGGGCTACTGTCAGGAGTTAGAGTGTTCAAGCCTCTCTAGTATAAGCAACTCTAGAAAGCTGTTCCTTTCACGTACAACAGGTTTGCAGCCAGTCCCCACTTGAACAAAACTGGACACCTCAATTTTTCCTATGCCCAGATTCCAGATTTGAGCATCTGAGGCTGCAACAAATGGAGCCATTCCACACTTGTTAAAACATTGCTCGAGACGAATTCAGCACTTGACTAAGGCCTTTTCAGCATTCATTGCAGGATTATTCCTTATATCCACAGCTTCAGGGATGGTAGGATGTGGAAAAGCTGATACTTGAATGAAGTGCTGAGCTCTGAGTGAACAAAAAGCTCATTTGCCTAAAGTGGGTGTGTTTGTGCTGCAGATAGTTTGAAGCCTTTGATGTGATAACTCTGGAACAGCTTGTTCTGAAACCATTCGCTTAGTGGAGGCATGTGGAAATTCAGTATTCTTGTTCCCACTGTTTGCTCTTCTTCCCATACAGCAATGAGCACTAGCTAGGACAGGAAATGCTGTTTGGTGCCTTGCTAGACATCTCCTTCCTCCAGAGAAATGGGTATATCCCCATTTTCCTGTGTGTGTGCTGAGTACAGAAGGCAAAGGTCCAGAACACCGGTGAATAACCCCACACCATATCACCGGGAAATAATAATATTTACTGTATCAGACACGAAATCTCTCTCCTCACAGTCAGTGACAGTCAGAGAGGTAGGATCAGTGGGACTAAAGGAGCATCTCACTAGATTTAGAGGACTTCAGCAAAGCTCTGCTTACTGGCTAGCTCTCAGAGCTGGAGCTTTTGTGGTGGCCCACGCTGGGATGTCACTGGGCAGACTCACATTCTTATACTGCAAAGGAGGTGGAAAAGAGCTGAGGATATGCCTGTGTGCTTTTCTTCTCTTTGCTGTGGAAACTCAGAGGCACCAGTCCTGTCTGGGTACTTACCAAAGAGCTGCTGTTTCCTTGTGGAGCAGACTCTGTGCTGCAGAAGCCCTCTTCTGTGTGTTTGCAACTCCTAATCCATGGCACAGGGAGCTGTGGGTGGGAGAGTGAAGGAAGCTCTGTGCAGTACGTGAGGAGGAGTCACTGAGCTCCGCAGAACTTCTCTGACATGAGAGGAAGGACGTGTCATGGAAGGTCGGAGCTGCACGCTCCCTCCCTGCCTCTCCATGGGACATGCAGGCAGGTCACGGTAAATGGGAGCAGAGGCTACCAGCACTTTGTGCATCTAGTGTACCCTCCAAGAGTGGAGAGCTGTGTAAGACAGTGATTCACAGAACTGCACACGGCAATGAGGAGGGAGGCAGTGGCCAACCTGCCGCATTTGCCCTATTTACAACGCACGACAAATTTGTGCTGATTTAAGATCAACAGGAGACAGTGATGAGAGACCCGTCTGACCTGAAAGCGCTCTCACTTTGCCTACACCACTCAGGGAGTAGAGCACAGAAGGCACACAGTAAGTCACTGCAGATTACAGGCTAATGATACGACACCTTGTGAGTTGTCAAGTATATTGCCACTCCGCCTGCCCTTAGGCAGAGGAGGCAGACATGACCCTTTATGCATCTCGTGAGTACACCAACTGTCCTCAGCTATCAAGGACAGCCAGCAGAACTAAGCAGCTCCATTCCCAGCTCATATAAATTGGATCAACTCCCCTCTGCTGCTGCTGGCTTCTGCCTACAGTATTAAGCTACTTTGGACCAGAGAGCCATTCCCCACCTCCCATATTGCTCCCACTGCTGCATCCATGGCAACATTAGGAGCTTAACAGCAACAATTCAGCCAAGGCCACCCGCCACTTCAAAGCACACTCCCCAGCTTGAGGATTCTTGTCTATTTTAGAGTTCCCACTGTTGCTATCATCAATGGGACATCATGAGTGTGGACAACAGAGAGCACAGGGAACAAAAAGCCTGATACCATTCCTGTGTCAGTTTACTGCTAGTCTCCAGCCTGAAGGCAAACCATTATTTCATCAAGGAGGAAGAGCACTAGCAGCAGCAGACAGCGTTCCCTTGCACACTCTTCTTTTGGCAGGAAATGCGAATGAGCAGGAAAAGAAGGGGTCATGAGAGAAAGTCTGGTGGAACAGATAAGAACAAGAAGTCAAAAGCTGGAGTAATTTCATACGAATAGTCCAGGGGTGCTCCCAACCATGCAAATGAATATAAGTAGTATCTCCTTTCACTAGCAAAGCATTAACTCTTTAGCCATTACTTACCATCTTGCCAGCCTGCACAGCTCCCAGTCACCTTCAGTGAGGAATTCTGCATATATTTACGCTCATTCTCAGTTGAAATACGATGCTCTCAAGTGTAGGTGATTGTCCCAAGCCCAAATCTTTCCTACCCCTTTACTACACCAGGCACCTTTTGTGTATATAGTATTTCCAGACATTATCAGGGCAAGACAGTGAACATACAGTGTTTTATGCTGCAGAAGGACTCCAAGTTCTCCAAGCCCTACAAACAAAGACAACAAGCACCAGATACCAAACTTTGAAACATCAACAACAGTTATGCACTAATAGCCCTGAAGTATAATTCCCATTCCCCTCAAAAGTGTGTAAAGAAAACCTGGAACCAAGGGTGTTAATGGAACCATGGGAAGAAAACCAGAAAGTCTACAACATCTTTTCAGTGTTAGAGAATCAAGGTATTACTTTGCTCTGGCCAGGGTGTTATTCTGGCCAGGATGTGCAACAGAAATCATTTCATCCACACATGTCTGTGTTGTGCAGTGAAAATCATCCCACAGGACATTTTGCCCGATGTTTCCCATATTTATACAGATAAAACACAAAGAAATTCTCATTCATTGGATTTAGATTACACAATTCTTGGTATTCGACCAATCCTATTGGTTATTGATCCCTTCGTCTTCGATGCTAATTTGGTTTTCATTCTTTGGTTTTCCTTATCGGTCTTTTCCCAGACCAGGTGCCTCCAGACTGCACCAGGGGGATGATATTTGGAGATGATGTTCCTTAATGTTCATTAACGGCCACTTACATCCTGTGCATCTTTCTGACTACTCCCAATCTGGAGATGTTAAACTCATCAAGCCTCGCCCGGTGAACAGAGACTTAGAGTGAAAATTCAAGTCCCGTCCCCCTGGGCAAAGGTGAGCAAATCCCTTACACAAAAAAAAATTTTTTTAATTGTATCATTTCCAACAAGGATGCTAGCAGCTTGAACCTTCCTAAAAGCTAGACAAACAAAGTATGGAGGTCAACTGAGAACATTTTCAATATCTGGTAGCAGATGAATGACACCTGTGTAGCAAGTCTATTGATACAGGTTTGCGTTCCTCAGTATTTTTTGCAAATGTTTCAAACATAGTTCTCTGATCTCCACCAGCAGATATTTTTCAGTCCAAGAACTCCCCAAGGAATTATCCTAAGAATCTATCTCACCCAACATGGAAGGAAAGAGGTGAAAATAAAAGACTCTCCTAGGCCCTGTCAGTGAGTTGAATTAAATCTTTCTTTAATTCTCTAATTATTACTCTGTCTCTAAAGCAACACTGTAAGAATCAAAGACTTTTTTTTTCTGAAACATTCTTGTACTCCAAATAAGTTATGAAATCTGAAAGCTAATGCAAAAACCAATGAGCAAGAAAGAAAAAGGAAAAAAAAGAAAAAAAAAAAGAAAAAAGAAAGGAAAAGCTTAATCTTTTCTTTTTCAGAAGAAGCACAGATTAAATGCAGTAAGTACAGTTTAGTAAAGTCTCCCTTCAGACCCCTTCCAGAAATTAGCATATCTGCAGTCTCCACATCACTAGATTTTAACTCCAGGTTTACACCTCTGCTGTCAGAATTATTTCCATGAATGTGTCAAAATCCACAGTGTAATAACTAAGGTTCCATTCCTCCTCTATATTTAGAAGCCCAAGCCTCAGAGACATCTTTTCTGTTGATTAGAGGTTTTTCTGTTCAGTTCATTGATCACACGGGCCATTTACAAGACTCTGAGTTAACTAAAGCTGATTTCAGTCCACAAAGAGCTATCATGTTCTCAGGTGAGACACAGCTAGGAAGAAATAACCACATGCACCAGTAGGGGATGACTTGATGGAAAGTAGCTCTGCAGAGAGGGATCTGGGAATCCTGGTGGGCAACAACTCCCTTCCATCTCAGGATATGCTATGATTCTATGTTTCATGGGGATTGGAGCATCTCTATTGTGAGGAAAGGCTGTCTAGTCTCTCTATTTAGCCTGAAGAAGAGAAAACACAGAGGGGATCTTATCAATGCTTACGGGTATCTTAAGGGTTGGTGTCAAAAGGAGGGGGACAGGCTCTTTTCTGTGGTGCCCAGTGATGGGGCAAGGGACAATGGGCACAAACTGAAACACGTGAAGTTCCACCTGAATAGGAGCAAACATTTCCTTACTGTGAGGGTGACTGAGCACTGGGACAGGCTGCACAGAGCAGCCATGGAGTCTCCTTCTCTGGAGATACTCAAAACCAGCCTGGACACGATCCTGTGCAACCTGCTCTAGGGAAACCTGTTCTAGCAGGGGAGTTGGACTAGATGATCACCAGAGGTCCCTTCCAGCCCCAATCATTCTGTTATTCTGTGATTTCACATTGGCTCTGAACACAGACAAGATGCTCTGGGAACAGACTCAAGGAGAAAAGCAGCTTACCTAGACAGGCTGGTCATGGAGTACAAACCTAACCAGGGTCCTGAGCCAACCTTTGAGAACACGTCTGACTTATGGCAATGACCCAGGCACTCACTCCCAATAAAACCAGACTAATTGCTAGAATCAGGACCTTGATTATAAACCATTTGAAATCAGTAAACCCTGGTGCAGCTACAGTGATCAGAAAGGAGGTTAGAGGTGACCTTGAGAAGAATTTGCACCTTGTTTGGTTCTGCCAGTGCTTGCTAGATCACAGAAGCAAAAAGACTGTTTCACACTGACCAGGAGAACACAGTTACACTAGTGAACCACAAAGTTTACAGCTCAGGGCATTTGGTGGCTGATGGTGCTGAATTGTTTGTGTGCTTGAATTATTGATGGCCTAATTAGAATTGTGCTCAGGCTGGGGATCATCCACAAGCAGCAGATTTGAGGCTGTCACTCTCTCTGAAAGCTGTACTTGTCACACCAGATGATTTCAGAGGGGACTCTGTGCTGCTCTTTGATTTTGCCTATCCACTTACAAACTGTAATTTAAAATAAAATGAAAACATTGTCTTAGGATCCCTTCTAAAACATATCAAAGAGATTTTTTTGGTTTTGAGTTCTCTTTTTTTTTTAATATTGTCCTCTGTAAGTATTGGCAACACTTGAAGGTAGAACCAAATCCTCAGAGTAGATCTAAGCAGATCTAGAGCACAGGTAAAGCATTAAACCCCAAATACTACAGCTCCATCTAGATTTGATACTAATTCACAGATATTTCTTACACATAGCCTGTAACTGAAGATGTTGAGCTCTATTATTGTTATTATTTTTAATGATATTTCAGGGGATTGCTGATGGGATAGTAGAGCCTTTCATAGCCAGGGTACAATCCACATTTGGCATGGAAGTGCCTGAAACTCCCTGAAGTCTTGTATCTGGAAGGAAGACACAGCAGGGATAGAAAATGTTTGAGAGATGATCACCCCTAAGCCTTAAAGCCCTCTTGTCTTTTCTCTCCATCACATCTCCATCAGGAGACATGCCAGAATACAGACAGCCTCGATCATAAATAACCCTTGAAACTCTCCATAAATAACTTTTGAAATTCTTGCCATTCACTTTCTCACTTATACCTTGCAGGTCAAAGACCATTTGTATAGCACTTCTGATAGACCCCCTTCTGAAAGCTCAAAGCTGTGCCAAACACCCCCTGGGAGGGAAATATAACCCAGAGAGTATGAGCCCAAAGCATTCCTCTTCTCTGTTAGCTGTTTTTGTCAGTCCCTACTGGAAAACATCACTGCTGGGACAGCAACTTCAGGCAGAAGCCCACATATATTCTAGTCTGTCTCCTAAACCAGAAAGATTATTTGACCACCAGAAAAAAGAATGTAGCTAGAATAAACAATTTGGTTTAGAGGGAAAAGACATATCTGCTAAGCCTATTTCTCACTCTTTCATGGAAAGTTCTCTTCCCTCTGCCCCACTGGCCCCACAAGCAGAAGAAAGTTTCCTGAAGAGGCCAATCCCACAGTAATTTCACAGCCTCGTTACTCTTTTCCTTCCATAATTCAATGGGCTCTGCTCATACTGCCCTATTGCAAAGCCCCCCAGACTATTCCTCAGAGGAAGAGGAACCCCATACATTTCCACACTACCCCCTCCTCTGCTGCCCGCAGTTGAATTCAGGATCCACTGGAGCCAATGATAGCCTGGGCTCTGTGCCCTGTCTCCAGGGTGGCCATTCACAAACCAGTCAGTGATGAAAAGCCCAAGATACCCTTGAGAAAAAAAAGGAAAAGCAAAGGACTGGGGGCTTGAGCTGTGGAGGCTACACCTAAGGTGCAAATCTTCATCCCAGCACAGCTATGATGGCAAAATCTTGTAGAAGACAGGACTAGTACCTTATTGCAGGATTCATGCCCAATTATTAACCTTGTAAATATTTCAGGCTACACAGCATATTATACCTTCAGTTTATTGATATGCCCATAGATTATTAATCTTTCATTACACTAATTAATTATCCTACTGATTTTGCAATTATCTTCTGTAAAGTTTGGCTGGGACCAGGTGCAGCCTCTCTCAGAGCCTTTAAAATGTGCTCCAGATCCTTGCAGAATGCCAGATGTAAGATATGGCTTTATTAGATCAAAACTGGGCTGCTGACACCTCTCCCAGAATATGCATTGACAGCCTTGCTGTCTTAAAAGGTACAGACTGTGTGGAACAGCTTATAAAAACCTTGGATGCAGAAGCAAAGAAAAATATGCATAGATTTAACACATATCACTATGTCCTTTTCATATTCCCACAGAGGCTGGAATTAAGGCAGAAATTTCATCCCAGAATCTGGTTTATGGATGGCTTGGAGATTTCATGGAGGCATTTGTTCCAGAGACAAGACTTAGTCCTTTCTTCGACTGGAGAAATCTTATGTCACGCAGCGCGGAATGTGGTTTACTAATCACCAGCGCTGGTTTGAATGGCTCCATGGATCAAAACTGACTTTACACAGCGATGCCAGGCACATTTGCCATTCTCCCGCATTGATCATTAGGACACTTTGCTTGTGAGCATCATACTGGGAGTCATTTCTTTGATGTGTGCAAATGCAGGAAAGAGCTGAGGCTTTTACAGGAACCGCTTGACTACAGGTAAAGAATGCTGCAGCTTCGGGGAGGGCCATTGCAAGACAATTAGAGCCTGCTTATTTTGTCTTCCTATTTACAGGACGTGCATAGCTCACGTTGTTTTGACAGGGTGTAGATTTTGTTTCCGTGCTTTGGAAAAACTCATCCAAGTGCAGCTATCACAGGTCCTTTCAGCAGGAGCTAACTTTAAGCTCTGTCCTTTTGTCCCCTATCACCACGCCTTTCTTTTCTGCTCTCTTCGCCCTCTGTAAGGCAAGCTAAAGCTGTGCCATTGTGATGGTCAGTAGTCACTCTGAGCCAAACCCCTGGCTATTTTGAAATCGGTGTGAGCACTTCCACAGACTGAAATTGTAAGAGGATTAGACTTGTATGCAGTCAGCTCCATTGAACCACAGCTGACACGTTCACCAGCTTCTCAAAAACATATGTAATAATTTGGCTCTCTGTGATTGCTGCATTCTCTTGCAAATGCCATGACCCTGGGGAATAGTGCACTTTCCACTCCTACCTACCTTCCTAATAGGGCTCTTGCTCTTAGAAGAACAGCCACTGACTTTAGATGATTTTGGATCAAGTCCTCAGCCTGAGTTTTATTCCTGGCCATGTCCACATTGCCTGTAAGCATTGACAACGGATTCACTGTGGACCAAGCACTGCACAGCCTTTGCAATCCTGCAGTCTTTAGACCTTCTGGGCAAATGTTCAGCACGCTTGGGGGGTATTTATCTCCTCTCATGGCTGATCAACACAGAGAATATGGCCAGTGAAGCAAGTTCCTTGGTCTGTGCCCATATGAGGAAGCTGAACATGAAATGTGTATCTCCATTTCTGGCTGATGACCGAGTTCCCCAGTCTGCAGCAAAACGACTTGCTGCACATGCATTCTGCACCTCTCCTGTCCCTGTGCCATCCATCCTCCCCGTGAGTGCCCACCAGCATCATAAATCCCCAGGCTGTATGACAACAAACTCTTGTATAGCCCATGAATGAAAATGCTCGGCCACAGTGCATCAGAGGACTGGCCACAGATGCAGGAAGAGGACACACACAGAGAAATCTATGGTGAGGGTAACCCCAAACTGAGCTATCTGAGTTTCTGGCTACAGCTTTCAGTTGTGAAGTACACAGCAGCATCCTGGGGAGGATGGGATGCTGCTGGCAGCCGGACTCCTGGCTGCAGCTTTGTGCTCTGCAAAAGAAAATAAAATCCCTGGGAGAGAGAAGAGCCTTGGAGACACTTACCTTAATACTGAGATTAGGCGTTTGTCTTCAGGAAAACTCATTCTTGGATTTTGGTTTTTCAGTTTGGTAACGAAGAAGCTCATGTGTGAACAACACTGTCTGGGACCTCCCAAAGCCAGTACGGACTAACAACGACTGCTTGGTCTCTACAAAGTTTTTAATGGAGGTTACTGGTGCCACTTCTGGTGAGCTGAAGTTCTCACTGTACTGATGTAACATGTAAATATTTGAGTGGTTTTGCTTTTTCAGAGGAGCTCCCACTGCCCTTCTTCATTTTGGAGGCAGAGGCAGCACATCTGGCATTTGGAAAAACAACAACATCAACAACCCCACCACATTATTAATATTTAAAAACGGTCCCCTGCACATGAATAGAGAAAGTTTATTATCATTTCTAATTGCATTGGCCTATGTAATGGGTTTATGTAACATGTCATCTTTTCTACTGAGCTCACCATTATAGGCTTTGAGAGTCTTGGAAACATTAAATAATTTAGCCTCAAAATACCCCCTGGTGGTGTGATTTGGTGTCATTTGTCTCCATTTTACAGATGGGGAGCCAATGTAAAAAAACTCCCAGTGCTCTCCCTAAGGTCACTCAAGGAGGTTTTGGCAAAACTTCAAAATACTGTGTCTGTACCAATTTTTTTCCTGAAAAAAAAATAATCTGGGCCAAAGCAAAAAGCGCACAAGTACTGCAACTGGGTTTTGGAGATATTACAACCTGCAGTCAGATTTCACCTTGTTGCCTAGAGCTACAGAAGATCTATACAGAAGAAGTCTTAGGCTGGGCTAAATTGTGGCTTACATGGCAGAAATGTAACTAGGATTTAATGCTTTAAAAGTGAAATCTAAAATGAAGAAGCAATAGTTCACTCTAAAAAGGAAAATAACATCATGAAGAATGGTAAAATAGCTTTAAAAAGTAGGGACTAGGAAGTGCAGAACACTTTCCTGTTTCATCCTGATGTAGCAAATAGGTTTGACTAAACCACCTTTCTTAGTATTCTACCCTGTCCTTAAGGGAAAATCCTTGCAATAAATAAACAAAAAACCTGGGTAATGGAGGAGTTCTAATGAGATATTTTCATAAAAAAGTTTTTAATACACTGAAATATTTCACTTTGACATTTCCTAAACAAACCTTAACCTTTTCATACTCTTTTAAGAATTGATCAACCCAGCAGAGAAAACAAGAAAATATATGTATATATTTTAAAATGGAATTAAATAACTCAAAACAAAACATGACATTGACATTCAAAGGAAACACTGGACATGAAAATTAAATTTCTCAAGCTACAGTGAAATAAACAGCTTATTTTCTGATCCATGCCACATTTTCTGGTTTGATCCAAACCAAATCTGTTTTTGCCTGCACTTTTGTCTCGACCAGGAAATTATTTTGTTTTCACTCAGTTAACTTCTTCTTTTAAACTCCTTTTTAACCCTTCAAATGTTTTCCAGCCATGTCCACACATTTCATCATAGGTCTCTTCCTTCACAGCAGTTTAACCTACAAGCTTATACTCAACTTGTTGTCCTAAGGCTATCCTGACAATTCAGATCTGGATCTGAAATCTGCGTGTTGCTGCACCTCAGAGAGAGTGGAATCACATAGTTCAGTCCTGAGGGATCCACTTGTTGCAGCAGTGTGCCAGTTCCATACCTGCACTGCAAACCCACCCTTTTCCTTAAAAGAACCACACAACAAATGCAACCACATTAATTCAAGGTCCTATAGCAGAAGTGGTAGGAGAAGAAGCAAACAAAAGTGGAGTAGCATTAAAAGGGACAGAATACAGTCTAAATGTCAGAAAATAAAGATTGTTCAATTTGGGAATAACCTATTCCAGTTTCTGGAATGTGTAACCCTGGTAAGTGGCCTGTAGGTCTGTACCAAACATCTTGGCAGTATCAGCATATTCCCAGCCTTCATGGCTCCACCTACAGAGAGCCCTTGGAGCAGTTCTCATTGCACTCCTGTCAAATATCTGGTGGAAGAATGTGAGCCCAGATGCCTCCCTTTTAGATCTGAGAAATCTGCTTTAATTCCTTGCTTATGCTGAGCCCATTAGATCAGGGTGGGTCATCTCTTGGATGTGATGGTCTTTGTGGCTGAAGAACAGATTGTGCAAGCTGAACTCAAGGAAGATGAAGATAATGCTGGCAGGTGAAAGAAAGCACTATGAGTAGTTTATGGACCCTCAGTGGCAGCCTTTGCATGCTGTGAACAGCCACAAACTGTCTGTTCAGGCAGTGCTCTAGGAAAGGTCCCAGAGTCCTCTCTCATGGACAGAGCATGCTGAGGCAGAGATCTCTGCCACCTCCATTTGGCTAAAAGAGTCCTCCTCTCCATCCTGGCACAACGTGTCGTGGTCTTGGGTAGCCAGGCTTTTGTCACCTTCTGTTTGGATTGCGAGACTGTGATAACCCTTTGAAGAGTGCAGCTGATACAGCTCCCTGCAGCGAGATGAACAGCTCTGAAAGTGTCTTACTTGTCCTCTGCTGCCTATGCTGACTCCCCTCAGAGCTTACAGCAAATTTCATGGTCTTGCTCTTCATCCTCACAGACTGGGCCCAAGATACTAAAAACACTGCAGAGGGTTCTCAGTTGCAGATGCTGTTCTTTGCCATGGTGAGAGTGTCATTAAGGGAATACTTCACTGGTCAAATGATGGAGTTTTCTTGATACCAAGTGATGATAATATAACAAGTATTGATATTTCTAAGAGTGATTCTTCCACAGATGGTCCCAAACCTCAGGAGTTTTCATTCCTGGCACCAGGTTTATTTCTTCAACACTGCTAATCTTTGGTATATATGTGGATTTGATGTCTGCATGTATTTTTTAAAAAGGAGGAAGAAAACAAAGTGAAAATCATATATTGTTAAGGAATATTAAAGTCCTAGAATCAGGTGGAATGCTATTGAATGCACTGTTCTGCCCACGGGAATAAGTAATGCCTTACTAGTGCCAGTGCAGGCTCTTCTGGAAAGTGCCTAAATCCTGCAATAACAATGGAAGCAGAAAACCAGGACAGAACAGACGCTTGGATATTAGGCTGATATTTGCGTAAATGCTCAGATGCCCATCTGTGTTTCCACAGTATCTCTTCTTGACTGGAAGCTCACTGTTGCAGTGAAAACACATTCTCTCAGTCCACTCTGAGAGAGACTTAGAGACTCGTGCTTTACCTGGCCTATGTCGTTCAGCAGAGAATACACAGTGGGTTATCATGATCCAGTTCATAAGCACAGCTTGTTAACCAATGTCCTCTGATTTCCTAGGGAAGTCCACAGTCACCTGCAGCTTCACAAACGGCCCCTTCTTGTAACACGTAGGGTTTGCTCAGGTCCAAAGCCACTTTTAGGATGCTACACAGAGGATGCTTGTGACTGACCTTTTCAGTAACACATCCTGTCCCTTTCTTAAAACTGAAAGAAGTTCTAACTGTGAGGGGGATGAGACACACTTGCTTGAAGGAATTTGTCTTTCTGAGCAGTGCGAATTGTGTCTTTGTCTTAGTCTTCTTTTACTGATCCTACCTTTTCTGGTCACAGACTGTTTTGAATTACGTCAATCTAGTACCAGGTTCCCAGGCATATCAGGTTGTTTCAAACTCACAGACCCTCTGTGTCTCTGCAACCAGACATAGAACTATGGTAGATGCAACCTAGTCCAGGCTACTGATGTTCCTGTCTTACGGTCTGGAGAACTGGTAGTAAACAACAAGCCATCTTTCACTCCTCCCAGTGACAACTCATTCTTTCTTTACACTGCTGTATTATGAAATGTCTTTCTGCAGAGTTAAAAGATATATATTCTGTGGGTGGGAATAGGTGTTTACAGCAATGCTAGGCATTGAGAAAGTCTAAGAGAGATGGATCTTCGCATGGTAGGACAGGAATACATCCTGACACAATGACCTTGAATAAAAATGGCAAGTGAGGTCCTCTTGCAGTGCAAAGTGATGTCCCCAGAACAGGTATGACACAGTTAAGCAATCCTTAAAGCTTGGATAATGTTGCAGAAAAAGTAGCCACTGATAGATATCTGATTTTTTTTTCTTACAAACTCTGTCTTGTATTTCAACGTTTTGTAATTCAAATGTATTTCAATGCCTTTCAAAGTCTTTCACATGAGGAGAGACATACCTGTAGATTTGTGCAAGCTGAAAATGAATGAACTATCACATGCTTCATTGGAACTACTTCAAATAGTCAGAGCTGAAAAGAAACCCAAATATTCTGAATACACCATTTTGACCAGTAGTAGTTGTTCAAAATCGCAAACAAAAATAATTTCTACAATCCATTCTGAAGAACCAAGACCCTGTAGAAATATCAAATCTTTCCCCAGACAGCCTTAGGTCTTTGGAAGGGGTGGATTGAGAAAGGGAAAAATTGTAGGGAAAGGTACCATCTTTTCATAGGCAAATAGAGAAAAATGATGTGAAAAAGAGACGTAAGAGCCCTTTTTTTCACATTGGATGCAGAAAATTTCAAGTTATATTGTGTCTTCTAGATCTGAACCCAGTGTAATAAAAGACCTGTTTCAGTCTGTCTGATAAAACTCTGAGCTGCTGATATCCTTAAGCCCTCATAGCTGCAACAAGGTTCTTACTACACTCAAGGCATCAAATTCTTTTGTCTTATTCAGAGGACTGGAAGGGACCATAACAGGTTATCCAGTCCATCTTCCTGACTTCAGATTAAAATCATATACACCTAAGTCATTCCTGAAACTTATTTATCTAATGTGTTCTTAAAGACTTCTAATGACAGAGACTGCAGGACCTCCTTAAGCAATCTTTGTTTTACATGAACCTTTCTTACTGCAATTTCAACCCCTTACTTCTTTGTTCTATCTGTCAAGGCCATGGGAATCACTTCTTCTCTTTGTCTTTTCCACAACCTTTTATATTCTTGAAGACTTTTGCTAACCTCTCAGTTTTGCCTTTTTTAAGTTAAACAAAACCAGTTCTCCTACAACTGTCCCACTGGTCTTTTTCTCTGGGCTATTTCTGACTTTTATGTACTCTTAATTATTTCTTGTGCTGACCCATAGACTATGTTTCTTCTGGATTTTTCTTGATATCCCAAAGCATTATTTACTCACTGGTATGGAATATGAAGCATGATCCCAAAACAGAGTGAACTTAGAGAGTGATCTCACACTTTGAGGAGAAAGTGACCAGCCCTGCCTCAAAGTAATATCCCTAGCGCACAACAGCCTGCTGGCACCCAGACTTGAGGTGAATATACATGCTTTTATCTTTGAAAAACATTTTTGATCCCAAGAGAAGGTAGTTACAGCAGACTAACACAACATTCCATTAAGTGGAAATGTTCTGAGGCATCTAGAAGAAAATAAATATTTTGTAGTAATAAGAATTTCAATTTTCACATGGACATGTTGCAGGCTCTTACCATACACAGAAGGTAGCTGATTATTATTAGCATCAACCCAACTTATCAGATGGGAAAAGCACAGTACAAAGAAATAATGAGATGAAGCCCAAAGCCACATAATGAGAAATAAATATAAAGAAGACTACAAAAGAAGATTTCCTGATTTTTGTTGGTTTTCTTTTTTTTCTCCCAACACTGCAGACTCGTAAAGAATTTTTCTCTCACCTAAAGGGAAGGTGACTAAGGCCAGGTTCAGGCTAGAATCCACTGATGGCATGGGGCAGAGAAGTCAGTTGAGCAAAGAAAGTGAACTTTCTTCATGTACCATGACTGGAGTAATGCAATTTGCTCTGCTGGAGTTGTTTCAGATCAGTGTGATGTCATTCATCTTCCACCCAGTGCCCAGGTAATGTTTGTACCTCTTTACCTTCAACAGAGAGGCAAAAGGATGAACTGAGATTAACTTTCACAGAGTTTTATTGCAAAACAAATGTGTTAAAAAATGATTTTAAGTGACCTAGATAACATCTTTTCGTATCAGTGTTTAGCAATATCTGCCTCTGTAGATGGTGTAGCTGTTAGTACTGTAAGGATCCCTTAGGACAAACTTTTGTTGTAACAAATTTTCTCTGCACCAAAGCCTACATAAATGTTAAATGAAGCCACTTTAAACAAATATAGGTAACAGAGGGAGAACAATCCTGTTAACAGAATCAGCATTGCAGTCACTAAGTCATAATATTTTATTTATTTATTATGTCATAATACCTATAACAAAAGTAACTAGAGGCTATAAAATAATACTTACAGACATAGAAGTTGAAATGGCTCACCATAACCAACCCTTCATAAAAGCTCCTCTTATTCACAGCATCCAGTGAAAGAAAGAAAAGAAAGTAGAGCCCCTTTCCAATCCCAAGTGACAGTAAGTCACGTGCCTGGCTGAGCACAGGAGCTGTAGCACATGATGTTTCAAAAACACAGCCTCCAAAAGAGCCTTAGACCACCACGCATCACCCAGGGTGTGGAGACTTTAAAGCTGCAAAGGAGACAGAGGAAAGAAACACGCTTTTTCCAAATGTGGCCTACTGCCAGCTACTGGGCTGATCCAAACCAAACAATGGGAAAAGTGAGTGAGTGGACAAAGGGAACTGCAATAAGGTTCACGGCATGATGGACAACAAACACAGCAAGGTAAAGGGATCCAAAGAACTGCACCTTGTGCCATGCAAAACCCCAGAAAATATCAAAAGATATCAAAAGGAAGAAGGGCTATCTGTGGAGAGTTAAGTTAGGTATTTGTGAGAAGAAGGCTATCTGGTCAGAAACAGAGAAAGAAAAGCTGCCCATGCCATAACTGCTAGCAGCAAGGGAATAAAAGAGGGCCTCCTTGGCCAATATCAATCTATACTGGAAAAAAGTGACACTGAAGTGCTCTCAGCAGAAAAACAGCAAACACAACTTCCCTCTGTTATTCTCAGCAAATCACTTGATTTTGCCTCTTCAGGCACTTGTGGTCCACATCTCCCAAACTCAGCCTCAGCAATTTCTTTAACACTCAGAGTTTGAACAGATAGCAAGGGAGAGTGCAGGGACAGAACGGCATGACGAACAAAAAGAAAATCAGCACCCTCTTTTAAGCACCTCTTTCCTCCATTACACATCTTTTTTTATCCTTTTCCTTCCAAAGCAGGACATGAAAACAGCATAATGCACAGGAACTCAGATGGCACTGCCAACACAGTGCTTAGGAAAACACGTTGCTCCCTGACTCTGATGATTTAGCTTTGTTTAAGTTTCAAGCTAATGAACATTTATGCTGTAGCCAATCTTCAATTTATACCCATCTAGTCCAAAGCACAATTATATGCCGAGCAGAAAATGCAGCTTTGACTCATAATAATAAGATTGGCACTGTGTCTGGCAGCTTTTCACTCTTCCTTTTCATGCCTGCAGCCGTATCAGTTGGGCGAAGATTTTGCCATATTTCCTAACAAAAGGTCAGGCTGGCAGACAGAAGGGGAGGGCTGGGGGCTATGTAATGTTGGAGTAGGACACCTTCTGAGATGCCCAGCATTTTCCAGAAAGAGATGTAGGAGAAGCACTTTCTCAAAGAGATCTCTATGTTAAAGAAAAGAACAAGACATGCTTTTTTCTCTGTGTTTGCTAATCCAGATTGTTCTGTTTTCACTCACAGAAAACTCCAGTAAGTTAGAGACTGGAAGACACTGGTAAGTTAGGCCTTTTCCAGTGCAGAACTAGTCCTAGGGTGCATTTGAGTGCCTGATAGTGGCAAGTGTGCTCAGTCTCTGGCAGACCTTCCTTGCGGAAAGGTGGTCTTGTTCTTAATTTGAAAGTCAAGACATGTCAGTAGTATTCTTGGCTTTGCCTTTGACTTGCATGAGGTACCAAAGCCATCACTTAATCTCCCTCTCTCTGCTTCATTTTCTTAATCAGTAAAATAAAGTGAAAAATAATCAGTTCTCCCAGACAGCAGACTCTAGACTAGTCAACGTCAGCTGCAAATGTGCTTTGAGATTGCAGAGTGGAAGTTGTTAAAAAAGAGATGAAAAAGATAAGGGTCTCATAGCCTTCCTTTGAAGTCCTCTCACAGTTTCAGCCTATACATCCATTCATTTTCTATCTATGTCTTGTACAGAGTCACTGCTGCAAAGCAATGCACCGAAACAGCTCCTGGTGAAGAAATCTGTTGAGCATGATGGTCCTCACTCTGTCTGGAAGGAGACTATGAACAGACTTAGTCCTGTTTGGCATCTTCTTTCTTTTGGTGTAATACCAGACCCTATGGCATTTTCACCCACTTAGCGTGATGGGACCTCAGCTCATCCTTCGTGTAAATTTCTTTATTTCTTTATTTTTTCAACAATGGGAAAGAGTTCTACCTGGCCTCTTTGGGGGAAATATCATGTACAGTTGGTGGTGCCCAGAAGGGAGAAGCAGATGCTATTGAGATATTCATGGTTTCCAAAATAGAAAGCAATTTATATGGACAATTAAGAAGAGCCACACGGGACTTTGGTGGTTGGAAGCTAAAAGTCTCTAAGCAGGCAATTTCTAGGACTTAAAAAAAAAATTGAATTCACCTGAGGCCATGCAAGAGAAGAAAAGTTATATTGAGACAACAATTCCCAGGTTCATTCACTAGGGCTTTAATCTCCTGATTTGCAGTGGAAATGCAGTATGTCATGTCCTGTCATCAACAGGATTTAGAGGACAGAGAAATCAGTCATCACAGAACAGGTATGAAATGGTCAGAAAGAATAAAGACAAAACAAGCCAGGGTCTTTTAAAAATACCAAAATAGGATCTCCAAAAATCTGTCCATCCTAACGCTCACTTGCCATTATGCCTACCCTCTTCTGATTCTCTGTGCCCTAGCTCCTCCAGAATGTTTTCTCACTCATGATATTACACAGGAAAAAGACCTGATGAAGGGAGAGAAATACGGTGGAACGGGTTATATATCTGACATTTATTTTCTTGTCATTGTTTTTATTCACTTGGCATTGCACAGATGGAGAGTGTCAGAATTTCCTGTTGACCTGACATTTTTCCTGCTGCTTCATCAATTAAGACACTTTCAGTTTCAGGCACAAAGGAGTTAAATCAATCTCCTTCAGAACAACCCTAAGAAAGCACTCAATTCTTTAAAAAGTCTCTGGAGGGGTGGTTGCTATAGCCTGAGGGATGTGCAAGCTGAAGGCTCAGCAGCCACATTGACATTCGAAGGCATAAACGTTTAGGAGAAGGGACATACATTACGTGGTTTTGTCCCTTCTCTAGTTGACTACAGAGCTAAGGGCATTGGCTGCACTTGCCTTTTCCCTAGACATTGCTTGGGGCTGTCTTGTTAGGCCCGGAGCCCCTCTGAGAATACGCAGCCCCTCAGCATCACAGAGAACTAGAGGACATTTCTCACTCAGCTCTCCACAGCCAGAGCTGGCACAGGCTGAGCAGGAGCCCTGAGAAATCACACATGGACTCACTCCTTGCTTATTTGCACATGTGAAGTTGGGCCAGCTCAAAAATCCCCTAATGAACCATCACCCTGCAGTATGGTATGAGATTCCTCTCCAGTTCTTTGGCTGCTGAATTGAGCAGTTTTAGCTGAGTAGCTGCAAGGCTTCTGCTGCATGCAATGTGGGATCTCACAGGGCATTTCTCCTCTGGTTGCTTAAGTCAGATAAAATCTCTGGAAACAGCTTTCCTGAAGCAGCCAGTCTCTCACAAGACTGAAACTATCTTTTGCAAGAGAAAAAGAAGAGATGGATTGGTGAGACTAGATATAGCACCCAACTTACTTCAGGTATGCTGAAGTCTGTATTTTCACCGCTTATTTCATTCAGATTTTGCTGATGAAAGGAAGTATTTTGCATCAAGGAATGAAGGCTCTACTCTGTTTCAGCATCTTTTACTCATCTTCCTTCACCATCCCTAGCAGCTGGGTTTCCCATCGAAACCTCATTTTGTATTTTCATGTCCTGTTTGTGGCTGTTATGCTGCTAAGCCTTGGCATTGTATGAGTGAAAGTGGTTTTTTCTCTTATTTGAATTTCCTCTCTTGTCCAAATAGTATGTGTCTCACACATTCTTTCCTCAGTACTGTTTTTGACATATACAGATCTATAGGTAGATGTCTGTGTTGTACAATATGTTTTTTTTCTTGCTATATGATGTATTTTGTCATTCTGAATAAGAGCTTAGCTGCTCACAAATACCGTAACTGAGAAAATTCTGTGAGATGCAGTTCACGTAGCATTTGAGTCCTTGGTCTGAATCAGGAAGAATGGGGACCTGAAGCTGTCCCTCTCTCATGAAATGAGCAGTTGGTTAACACATATTCTGCAGTAGAAGTTTTTCCTTTTCTGAGAAATTTTTCTAAACAAAACTTTCATTCAAACCTGTTCATTACACGAAAAATACCTGGTGTCTAATAACGCAAAATTTCCCACGGAACATAACAGAGAGATTTCTGTGGAATAATTCAGAACAGCTTCTGCTGATAAGGTCTTTAGCCAATATAGCCAGCAGGTCCTTTGGATGTGTCTTCACTGCTGCTTTCCAGAGAAAGCACTACAGAAGAAGGATTTATTCCCCAGAATAAAAGGCTAGCATGGAAAAGCAGGGTCCATGGGCATCATCAGAAGCTTAGTATATCTAAGCCCACAGCTTCACCACCTTGGCAGGCATGTGAGAGGAATAAATATGATACCAGCCTGCTGCTACTCAGCAGAACTTCTTGGCATAAGAACATCAAGCAGGAGATCCAGAATCTTCTCTGTCTGATGCCTGTCATTAGCCAGGACACATGCACAGAGATTACTTCTTGCTTCCCCACTTCGGAACTGCCCAGACAGATGTGAAGGTCAAAGGAATGATGTGGCACTGGTGTGGCATGTCTCCACTCAGTGTGCATTAAAAGGCTTATTCCATATGGATGATAAAATAAGGGAAATTAAAATTATGTCTTTTTTCTTTCTACTGAGTGCCAGGAGCTGTTTTAGCTGCAACAGAGACACTCTAGAGAAAAGGGGCTGACAGGCAGAAGGAGGGAAGCAGGAACAGAAGAGCAAGTCAAGATTAACCAGCAGGGAATGGGTGAAGAAATCAAAAGTGGAAGGTCAGCAAAAAAGCATATAAAAGCATACAGAAATAACTGGAACAGTTCAAAGGTAATTGCAAAAATAAAGAGGAGAGAAAACATTCACTGAGCAGACATTGAACAGAAGGCAACCATATAGGTTATCAATTCCAGCCTCCAAATACTGCAGACAACAATGGGATAGACTTTAATTGAGAAACATCCATAACTTCTGCTTCAATCCCCATTTCCATTCTAAGTCAGAAAACACTGCAACCTCACAACACTTGATGCAAAAGAGAAAATGCTGCAGTGATTATAACATGTCCAGCCAAGACAATGGGAAGGATGAAGGGCTTTGGGAAGGTCTTAGACTCTTGCAATTGCATACAGGTTAGCACGTTCTGATGTTTCTTGAGAGTGGGTCATGCTCAACATGGCTATAGAGGAAGAGGGGGGCCATCACTCTAAACAATCCTTGCTCTTCAGTCCAGAAGAAAATCTTTCCCAATGCCACATACAATCAATGCTTTTAATTCAACACACACCAGTCAAGCAGTACCACTAGGAGAACCAGCATAACCCACCTACTATTCTGTCTTTAGCCTTGGATAATTTCTTGTTTGGGTAATTTAATGCTTCAAAGGAAGATCAATTTGCCCTCTCCCCACTCCTCATTCCTCCCATCCTTACATACACATCTGAGAGAATAAAGAACTGTGGAAATGAAGGGGCTTCCTTCTTTAACCCAATAGTGGTCAGTGGGAGCTCTGAAGCATGAAATTAATTAATTAAAATATAAATGCAGTGTAATTCCTTCTATGAACTCAGCAAGCTCTACTTTTTAATTATTTAAGTTCCTTGCCCTTGTTATCCTGTATGGAAGACCAGAACTTCATTCCTTTGAAGTGTAGAAACCTTCTCCTGGTTTCCTTGTTAATTTATACTCATCTGATCTTTTAGCACTGATCTACTTCAGCTGAAACAATTCTCCATCCTGCTATTTACAAAGAGTGCATTTATGAAGAAAAACTGCATTCTTTCTCATCTTTCTTTTGCAAGTCTGAGCTTCCCACACACATTTTTTAAAGGTCTGCCACTTCCCCTAATCATCCTCACAACTCCTTACCATACGTCACTTTCCCTTTTTTGATCAGAAGTGACCCAAATTGGCCGCAATATTTTAAGTGAGGCCTCCTCAGTACCTCATATCAGTGTACTACTAAAATACTTCCTTTTCTGAAAATACCCTTGCCTGATATATCCCAGAATCACATTAATCCTTTTCAAGGCAATGTCATATTCCAGCAAAAAGGCAAAGAAAATGTGAAGCAGAAAAGAGAGATGCTGAACAGAAAAAATGAAAGCATCCTGAGGAACAACAGACAATTCTGGAGGGAGGAAAAAAACCCTGACTGCCCTGCAAACGTAAAGACATAATCAGCTTTGTAGAAAAGGTAATTAAAAGGAATAATGGAAAGTCAGAAAGCTGAGGCAAGGCACATCTGTACAAAATCACAGCACGCTAGCTTTGCACGACCTCTCAGCTTCATGCCAAGTCTCTGACACTACTTGCTAATGTCAGCACTTTGGCAAAAGCAGGACTGACAGTGCCACGCTGCTGAGGGGGGGACCTGAGAGCAAAGAAGGCAGGGTGGTTGGGTCTGTCTCGTGTGTCCTGGACAGGCCCTTTGCAGCAGAACTCATCGATTGCCTCTCCAGGGCGCAGCACTTTTTGCCCAGTAATTTAAGAATTAGCACTCCCTGCAGGCTTGGGTGTGCATGTGTGTGTTTTGGATATGTATGTGTTTGACATACGAAACCTACAGTGTCTTTCTTGAGCCCTAAAATTTTAAGGCTAATATTTTTTAATAAAAATATTTCACTGTCCCATAGACATGCAAATATTGTCCTTTAACCTGATAAAGAATATAATGGAAGATCTTGGAGTGCTTTAAGAATATTAATCACATGCTACAATAATCCCCAGGCAGTGTATGCTTATGTATTTTCTGTATATTCCACAAGGAGACAAAGTAAGTCCTGCATTAAGTTGCCTCACAATTCCCGTAGTGAAATGTGATTATGATTTTCCTTTTAGTTATTATTTTGAAAAAGAACTTCAACATTGAAGCCTTTTGCAGAACTTTAAAACAGAAGGTGAAGGAATAGATAAAGCTCTACATCTTGGTGCTCTACAGTAAAGTTGATGGGTTTTGCCTTGTAAAAAGACAAATATATAAATAAACCCCAGCAAATATTCTCATGAGTGGGTTGTAGAGCAGCACCTTTGTTTCTGCCAGTGCAGAGGGAAACTTAACTTGCAGCAGACACGCGATATGTCAATTCATTTCCATTGTATTGGCAAGAAGCAGCACACCCTTAAGACAGATTTATCAAGCTATCTGATAGTCTAAGAGCCAAGAATTCTTCTTCCAGCTCTCTTCTCTACTCTCCTCTCTGCTTTCCTCCATACACACACATGCACAAATAAAGGCAAAGCTGCCACTCTTGCAAGCATAACGCTGTGAAGTTCTGCAGCTTTATTGTGGGTGTTTATCATAAAGCATCCTTATCTGTTATCTGCTTATAGAGGAGGCTTTGGCATGTTATTTCAGAGTAATAGCCGAGAGCGAGTTAAATTGCATTAACCTTTAAAGCTGGCATTAATGGGTAACCATGTCAGGAGACTATATTACTGTACAATTTCTTTTTCCTATTCTTATGCTGACTCTGTGTCTAGAGATGGGGGGGTGAGAGTTTTGCTGTGAGTGGTGCCAGCCTTACGTCACAGACTTTGAGCTCTGAGCACAGTATTTGTGCTCTAGGGAAGCACTCGACTGGAAGAAATGTAGGACTGGCTTTTTCTCACCACTGACAGACAGCAGGAGAGAAGCAGGTTCTTATGGCAGATGCTGTACTTCTTGTCCTTTGGCACAAGCAACTGGTGATTTGGTACATGCTCCATACCCAGGTCTTTTTGCAATAAAGTGAGTTCAGGGCTAAACTTCACTCAGAGCCTGAAGCTGGTAGGTTAGGACTTGCTATTGGACATACCAGTGAGAGATAACTCCTCTCTTACTGCTTCAGAAGGCTGTCAGATGATCATTTGGATAGAGAGATCTTAGAACTGAGATTTTTAGATTTGTGGGCTGAAATGCATGAGCTGTACTCTGTTCTCCGTTGCTCTGACATGGAAGACTTCTGCAAGGTATTCCAAGTGTGCAAGCCCAATTTAACAGCCGCTTTCCATGAACAGGGACAGCTGGAGCTACTCCAGATCTATTATGGTGTAAATGGAACTGGAACGTGGCCTACCACTTATCAGATATTCTCTTCTATGTATTAATTATACATGTAAAAGTCCTGTATTTAGGAATAATCGCAATAATTTATCACTTTCAGAGAACTGTAATTGCAAACACAACACAACCATTCATCAGCTGTTTCAGATGGAAAGGAGTAGGCTGAGAGAAGGCAGCAGCCTCTTTGATCACATTTTGATTGGGAAGTCTGTTCATTACAGGTTTGGTTTGTGAACCCTCCTCCCCCTCATAACTCTTCAAGTCTTCTTCGCAAGCTGTTTACTCAAAGAATACCTGTGCTTCAGTCACCTCCCATCAAAATCCCGCACTAGCTTGGGAAGGAGAGCTAGCAGGACAGTGCTGTGGAAGGACACGTGTCCCCACAAAATGGAGGCCACATTTCTGAAAATACACAATGGACAAAAACATGCGGCGATCTTCAAATCTTTCATAAATTGGGAGCCATCAGATTTGGCATTTGGCAAGCCTGTGTTACCAAAAAAGACCTCTCTTTGGGAAAGGGGTAAAGGGCCAGAGGGAGTTTTAATGCTTCTCAGAAAAAGTCCTGGTAAGAGCAACACTCCTACTCCCTAGACCTCTACATAAGGGACATGCCTGGGGTGGTGGAGTAGAGATGTGTGAGACTTTGCTGCCATGGAGATGAGTACAACAGAAGAGCCTAAATAGAAGAGAACATGTTTTATTTTGAAGCACTGTTGTAATAAAGGTGCATATTAAATACAGAGCCCCTAGAGTTTCTTGCCAAAAGCTAACATTAATTGTTTAAATTAACCCTGCAATTAACATGCAACTAAAATAAATACTTTCTTTTTTCTTTTCCTTGTTTCTTAAAAGAAAGCCACAACTGATTGCTTCATGAGCCTTCCCTGGGAGCACATGTGTTGTGCTGCCTTTTAAAATAGAGCTGTGCATCCTCTTCTCCTCAGCTGATCCATGAGGTTGGGCGCTGCCAACAGGGGAGGTTTCCAGGCCTTCAGGTGCACCTAGCTTTGTGCTTTCTCATGAACATTTCTTTTTGGTCACCAGGACTGTGCTCAGAGGCATCTTTTTTGCCGTGTCCCCAGAGAGGTCTTTCACAGCCCCTATGTAGTGATCATGTTCCCTCATTCCAGTTGGAGGGATTTACCATCATAGTGTAATTGTGCAAGATGGGCATCAGCAAGGTGGGAGCTTGCACATCATTTAGGGCTGGCCTGGCACTGTGAAGTTTTTGGGCAGCTTCCTAGGTGGTGAAACACACCCCACTTAATGTCTGGCCTGTTTCTGCCTGCATGTATCAATACATGTCCCTAAAAGAGCTGATCAAAAGCCCTTACTTTTCTATTTCAAAAAGCAGAAATTCATCCTATTAGTTACAGAGGTACCAGTTACAAGCCCCAGGGTGTCAGGCAAAAGCCTGTGCACGTGTATGTGTACACCAGTAAGCCCCTGATTTGCCGGGGAGTGACTCTGGGCCTGCAGCTCTACAGAGGGTTCTGAAATAATGCGTTGCATTTGAAACAGTAATAAGGATGTGTCTCTCTCCCTACAGAAAATAAAGGAAAAAAATGACAATCATTGGTAGAAATGCTGTTGATTTTTCTTAATGATAGATGAAACGCATATTTCAATGAGAATGATAGATGCCACCAGCCAGAGTTCTTCTTGTTACAGCAGCCAATGCCTCTTTATGTACCCGTCTCATGAAAGTGTCAGAGATATTTAAAAAGAAAAAAAAAAAAGAAATATTCTAAAATTAAAATGGAGAAGAAAAAGTCATTTCACACATTTAATGGCATAATGAAGTCTTTTTAATGTAATTTTCTTTACTCTTCTGATTACATATTCACAAAGAGGATCTTCACTTCCATCTTTATTAGGCACTGTGTTTGTCATCATTATGGGTTAAGTATTTTCATAAACATTTGATGAATATTAACCATTTAAAATAAAAAATAACAGTTTATTCTCACTGCAATGACTACTGCACATGGAGATATTAATATTAGAGCAAGTCATATGAAATTACACACAGCCTCGTCCCTGTGTGCAGGGAAGCAGTGCAGAGGCTGGCGGGGGAGAGACTCTCAACCTAGCAGAGGGGCTTCCAAAGCTGCATCCCAGCTAGACCTACTGACAGGAGCTGACAGTGACCCCAAAACACTCCTGGATCTCCCCATAAGAGACTAGGTGTTTGTGGGTCCTCTCTGTGAGTCGCAGAATAACAGGCACTCTACTCTCCTGTGCCTGCAAGGGGTTAATCCAGCCCAGGCTTTAGTGTAACAACCTGGTTAATTTATATGTTGTCTCTAGCTGGTGCAAATGTCCTAACAAACACAATTTTAAATATGGTCTGTTCTCTGCAGCAGGGAAATGGCTTCCTAAAACAAACAGTTCCAGAGCCAAGTGCTGCAGAAAGAGGAGGAAGGATAAACACCACAAAAGAAGGTCCACCAGAAAGAGGTTGCCTGGAGTTGGGTAAAACCATGATCTGGTTAATCTGGTTTTAAACATAGCAGAAAAATGCAGATATAACATTTTGTGTCAATACAATAACCACACTAGTTATGATGAAATTATAACTGTTTCATTTTGATCTTTTATTTTTATTAAGGTTTATTTATCAATGACTGAGTAATTTTTCAAAAGGAAAACGATAATGTGTACTGTTTAAACATTGTCTAACCTCTTTCTTCCATCCTAGTTCTCTTTTGTTCATTCCATCTTCCTTTCCCCAGTCCGTAACACAAAAACATCAGTGATGACATCCCAATTTCAAGGCATCACATGAATGCTCATTTCTGACAGAAGGCTACTGTAGCACAAAATACCTGACCTGTTTCATGTGACCTGTTCCTTTGCTTACCCAGAGAAAACAGGAGGCAGCTGGTACCCTGGGGCTCTCCCCACCTGTAAACCAATTTTAGACAGCAGGCACTGGCTCACTCTTCCCCAAGAATGCCAACTTGTCCTGAGAGTAAGAAGCCATAGGACAGTTGTTCTTTGATTTTGGGGGTTTTTTTTAAGAAGGAGAAATATGCAAAAGGTGAGATAAAAGGTCCACCTGTGCATCTTAGAGTGCCTCTTCCCACCTCCCCGAAGTGCAGAGCAGTATTGCCAGTGCTGACAAATGCTATTAGAAGGGCTGATGTGGGAAGGAGCAGAAGGTTACTCTTTGTTGCCTTCCCACCAATAAAATGGGTCACTTTAATTAAATCCTGTAGGTAGGGGATCCAGAGAAGAAGTGTAAAGAGCCCAAAGGACCAATTCAAAAGATCCCAACTTGTCGCTGACAGGAGAGGGTTAACAGAAGAATTACTGGTGGATGTTTAATTAGGATTTGTGGGATGGGGATTGAGCATTAGACTGGGGTTTGTTTAGGGCTCATGTGTGCTCAAGCACCGAGGTAATTTCACATTGTGCATCGCTACATCCTTTGCAGAGCTCAGCCAGTGCCGTGCAGGAGCTGGAGTAAAAGCTCCACCTGGAGACAGAAGGAGCTTGCCTGCTTCCCTTCATGCTTGCAGTGGATGCTACTGGCGAGGATTTTCTGGGAGAGCAGGGGGCCCAGGAGCCCTCACGCCCAGAATTAGCTTCTGGTTTGCTCCCAGGCTGCAGCCTTGGCACTTCCCTTCCTTCCAGCACTTAGCGCCTCTAATTCCCTGGTCCCGCGAGGAGCCAGGCACGTGCTGCGTGAGAACAGTGAGTAATTGCAGGGCCTGCAGCAGGGGTAGAAGGAAAGCTTGAATCAAAGCCTCCTGCCGCTCCCTGGCCACCATTCGTGGGAGAAGGCTTATAGCTACGTTTGGATGTGGATGACGTGCTGGTTACGCACTCCTGGGATTAGGCAGCCCCCACCTTGGACAGTGGGCCCGTCCAGCAGGCTGCAACCTGCTAGGAGCTGACGTGAGGCTGTCTCCACGCAGAAGATCTCACCCTTCCCTGCAGTAGCACAAGAGGCTTTTCTTAGAAACCTCTTCGGTTTGAGGCTCCTTTTCAAACGCCTCTGTCTAATTTGCATCATGTCACAACTGACTGCTTTCCCAAGAATGTTGCTGAGGTCATTTGTACAGGAGGACAAACCAGGAGGCAAGATGTGGCTCCTGGGAACAACTCAACCATCCTTGTCTGTGATGGATTTTGAAATCCTGATCTGAACAGAAGTTCCCATTTTGTATAATGATTTGGTGCCAGGACTGAGGTGTTAACTGGTATTAAGCCTCAGGGTTCTGGGTGCTATGAAACAAATGGATCCTCCCTCTTTTTTTCTGGCTAGTGACATATATAGGCACAGAGAATGCTCACGGTAACTGGAACTCAGCTGTTTAGATTACCAAATCTCTGGTGTGGCCCCTGGCATGGTTTTGGCTCAGGGCAGCCAGCAGCAGCATCCCAAAGGATTCCTGGGCACAGCCTGTGATTTAGCATAGGCCAGGGATCCTTTCCATAGGCAGTTTGTACACACATACCTTGGTCTGGAGGGAAGGAGAACTTTGTTGCATGGAAGCAGGACACTGCAGGCCAAGTAGCCCAAATATCAGGAATGTTTCTGGAGATATATCTAATCCCTTAGTTTAAAAAAATTAGGTTTTTTCATCAAAAGTCTGCTCAGAAGCACTCAATAGAGAGAAGGGAAATTTGCTTCTGAGGCAGGTTCTCCACAGCTGGATTTAGCCCCTTAAAGGTGTGGGACTTTCTCTTGACCTTGAATAAGGCCTTTCAAGCAGGTAGAGAATAAACAGATCTAGTTCACCTTAGCATCAGAAGAAAGGATCTTGGATATGGGGGAAAAATCCTCTATGCTGTTAGAAAGTGGGTGTTGTAGAGCCTGGGTGGCAAGAACAGAGGTGACAAGAGAAGCATTCAGTTCCAGGTTGCATGCCTATTGCTGAGAAACAAGATTCAGTATCTCTAAATAATCTTAAACTAGACTGGCTTGTTATTAGTGGAAACCAAGCCCTTGCATGTTATTAGTCAGCAGATGGTATATAAATGTGATGTCAAGAACCAATCCAGTATGACCCATGGCAAGAAGGAGAATGATTAAACAGGGAAATGAAACAGAGGTGAGAAATGCCACAAAAGAGTCAGCACAGGGGGACTCACAACCTCTGCAGCACAGGGGAAAAAGACCACAGGAAAAAGCTTTGCCAAGAAAAAAAATCAAGAAGTGAGTCTGTAAACAGAGCTGATCATGGGGGATAAAGATGAAATGGAAGCAGACTTTTTTTACTATCTCAATCAGGGAGAAAAAAGTGACAAGAACTGACTGAGACGCTGAAAAGTGAGTGATATGCTATTGCCAAGAATAATGCTCAAAACACTGTAACAGCTGATAGAGGTACTGAGCGTCGTGAACCCAGACAAGCAAGACTTCAGAGACATCTCTCGGTTACAGGAAAAAAACAACCAACAAGCTCACCACAAGCCTTGAGCAGCAGAAACGGGAGCAGATGATTGTGCTGAGAGCACCAGACTCCACAGGCAACTTTGGAGACTGCCTTTGGTGACTCCCGGTGAAAAGGCAGGTGAGCCTCTGACCTGGAACACAAATGCAGGAGAGTTTGTCCTTACCCCAGCATACTCACAATGAGCCCTCACATTTCTTTATTCTTATCTGGGATAAATTATGTCCCTCAAGGACTAACCCAGAAGGGCCAAAAAAAATCCCTTTCACTTCCTGACCCCTCACATCTGTGCAAGAGACAGGGTGTTTAGCCCTCCTCTACTTTCCTGCTGCTTCTCTGCTCCACTATCGTCATTTCCAACAGTGTTGTTTAGACTCAACCCAACAAGTTCTAGGTTTGTAATTAAAAAAAAACTATATCAGACTCCTCCCAGAGAGAATAACAGGTAATTTTCTTTTTCCAAGGAACTTGAAACCCTTTTCTTATTCTCCACTTAACTTCCTGGAGAGGTTCAGCCTCTCGCTTTTGCTGGCCCATGTAACCTGCTCGTACAGCTGGCTTCAGGCAGAAGCCATTTAACCTCGTCTGATAAGGGCATCTTCTGCTTCAGTCCCTTCAGGCAGCTGGATAAGAGGACAAACCATCTCCATCAGACCTGCACCATGAAACGTGAAGACACTGAAGTTATATCCAAGCAAGCTCTGGTATCTGTATCAGTGCTTAGCCGTGTAGAGAGGCAATTCTGGGAATCTGGCCCTGGCTAGCTAACCATGCTTGAGACACAGCACCCAGGAGACCTGTCATCTTGCAGAACTGCCTGGCTCAGCTTTGCCTTGGGTGTCTTGTCAGGATTCACTGGTGTGTCACACAAACACACCTGCAGTACCAGGGTCTCAAATGATCTACAGTCTCCAGCAACCCAGCACAATGCTCAGCACAGACCTTGGCAGGAGGTTCCTCTGATGGTGGTGGGTGTATTTTTATTTGTTACTTTATGCATATACACATTGTTGTGCATAATTAATGCTTCTGTAGTGTCTTTTGACCTTGGCTGTGACTTTTCTTTTTCCCACTGCATCTCCATATCTCTCTCGCCGTAGCATGTGCCAGTTTATTTCTTATTTTTCTCCTCACAGTCAACCATCCTCTCTCCCCATCTCTCCCCACCTCCAGTTTAGACCACTTTCCCACCTCTCTACAATGCAGGCCATCCTACCCATCTCTCTTTCTTCCCTCTCTGCATCTCCCTTCCTTTCTCCCTTCTGTCCTCTCTCCCTCCTTCCCTCCTTCCTCAGCATAGGCACCCGCCCCACCTCCCTCTCCCTCTCCTGTCAGCAAAGCAGTTTATCGGCAGTTGCAGTCTCATCTATCAGTCCAATTCATCTTTCCCTGCAGCCTTTGGGGGGAGAGCGAGAGGAAAAACCACAAGCTGCCTTCCTAAAGAAACCAGTGGCAGCCACAGGCATTAATATGAGAAGCTTGGGAAGGTGTCGTTTTTCACTCAAGCTGACATTTAAGTTGTTTCATAAATATGAAATCAAACCAAGGGCCCAGATGGGCCTCCACCCCCTCCTCTTTTGACTAAGAGCGGTTGTGATACTCTCTTCACCAGCTTAAAAAAAAGGGGATGACAGGAGCAAATCCCTGGGGGATGAAGGATAGAAGGAGCGACTGTTCTCAGTGATGGCACCTGTGCTGTTTACACTCGTGTCAGCAAAGAGCCACCAACCAGTACAGGAGAGCCATCAGTCACGACTGGTAGTGGCAGGTGGGATTTCCCTCTGGGTGCACAAGGCAATGGGGTGGATATTTCTCCCGCCATCCCCACGAGGGATGGTAGATCTCGTTCCATCAGCAGCTCTCTTATCACCATAATGGTTTCACACATACGCAGAGCCTGATTTCATCAGAGAATCTCTGTTTCTGGCCCTTTTAGAAATCTGGCCTGCTTACACCACCCCAGTCCCTATTCAGCCTATTGTGCCACCACAGGCGTGCAACACCTTCACCACAGCACATCCCAGCAAACCAGCACAGCTTTTATAGGAGCATTTCCTGGACCAGCTGGAAGGGCTGCAACCTCACCCTTCCTTCCACTCCTATTAGGAAGCAATTCTTTTCCCAACTGGGATGAGGAAGAGGTGTCATGGGTACCTGTTAATGATCACAGATACAAGGAGCAAGGAAGAGAATGTAGATCCTGCTGCCTCTTTCTCTTGGCATGGTAAGGAGGGTCTCTGAGTTTGTCTGTGGACTCTGTTTTGTTTTTCCCACCCTGCTGGCACAGCTTCAGACCATCATCCATCCCACTGACCTGCAAATCTTTACTGTACGTGCAGGCAAGGGGAGAGAGACACAGCCTCAGGAGAGGCTGGATTTGACATGGATTTGATGCCTTTATATATGCTGCTAGATATTACTGGCAGTGATACAACTCCTTGGGACCCAGGCATTAATTACAGATACCCTGAAATGGCTTGCCAGCCTGTATAGAATGCGATAGGAGAAAGTGACCTTCTGAGGCTCTGAGCTCTGCCTCTTGGTTTGCCATGTCATATGGTCTCATCCCTCAACACAGCTCAAAGCAGCTTACACTGTCTGCCCCTACTGTAACCCTTGAAAAGCCATGGGCAGTCTTCTCTCCTCTGATGGACTGAAACCATCAAATTCCTAGCACAAGATTTAGCTGTCCACTTTTGTGACAACAGTGAACTTCAATTAAAGTTGCTTTTCCCCTCCCCTTGTGTTTGACCCAGTTAAGCGTTTACAGAGAGTAATTGTGTCCCCCCAGAATGACTCTGTTCTGGGTGATACCTACACCTCCTTCATACCACCACCATGGCTCTCCACTGTGCCGGGCATGTGCACCTCCCATGGCAACACCTCCTTAGACTCAAATTGTGAGCTCATAGCTGTACTGTGATGGACAGCTACAAGCCAGCCTGTCTTCTGTTTTCTTGTTTCAAACTGATAAGCTTTCAGTGTCCAGGTAAAATTCTTGCTCACAGTGCCCCCAGCTCTGGGTTTGCATTTTGTGGTGGTGCATTTCCTCACTGT